>JASAOM010001044.1:0-123784 GCA_030849085.1 Borovskyia barvae
AGGAGCGCGCTGCCCGTGCCGTGGAGCGCAAGGCGAAGACTGCGAAGAAGTAGGTTTGACAGAAGAATCATGGAGAGATCCTCCTCCTCGACCCCCTTTTAATTTCGCGGAGGTGCGAGAGGCGGCAAAGGGAGGATTCCGAGTAACGACGTAACCGGCTAACGAGTCTGCGAGTAGCTCATGCGGGACACTTGGGCGTTCAAGTGCATGCCTATGTGCACGATCACTACCCTTCCTGAGGTACCACTCTCTTCCCCACAATTCTTCGCCTTCGCTTGCCGCTCATTCGTCTCTTCTCGGCCAACTCGCTTCTCCTCGCCCCCTCTCGTGACTTTCTTCTTCTTATGTGGCTCCGCCACTCCTGTGAGCAGCGCCGTATTCAGCTCCGGCTCCAAGCAACGTTTCACTCGACGTAGTCTATCAGGAATCCGAAGACGTTAACATTGAACGGTACGTTAACCGCTGTGCTGAAGCTGGTGCGCTCGTGCATCCGAGAGAAAACTGCACGTGTATATGGGGGGGGGAGGGAAGAGGATTTTATATTTCTACCACCTCCCGCCATTTTTCCTCTCCCATGCTGCAACGGTGCGTGATCACCTTTTGAGTCCCTCTCTCGCTTTTTTTTTCGAAATGGCGGGGGAGGAAGGGAAGTTCAGACAGCTCCCACCGCTTTTCATTGCCGTCCCATAAGACTCTCTTTATCTTGACACGTTATGTGTGTGTGTGTAACACTCTTAAGTTTATTTTTCCCGCACTTTATAGTTTGAGTTAAATGGTTCTCTTTCCTTATTATAAATTTTGGTTTCGAAAGGTGAAGTCGTGGGGCCTACGATTCCCCTGAAGAGGGCTGCACCTCATTCATTCGTGCCCTCCCCCCCCCCCGCCTCTCTGGTCTTCTTCTATCTTCGTTGGTGCCGTTCTCCAACGTCCACCCTGCGCATGGGGCGGGAACCTCGTACCAGAGACCCATCAATCGCACTGCACCAGCACTTGTTTCATTCGAAACTCTGCGTACCTCATGTTCCCCGACACCCCACCAGCTCTTTCCCTTTGTCTCCTCTGAATCCTCACATCACTTCCACCACAAACGAGTTGCAGGATTTCGCAGAAAACCTACATTTGCGACAACGCATCACTGGCGTTTGCTCCGCGCTCCATCTCGAGTTTCAGGCCCTACCCCTCTTCCTTTCGGGTACCACCTTTCTCCTTTTTCACGTATTCAGGGATCACCGGTTGCTTCTGCTCATCGCCGCTCTACGGGGTTTCTCATCGTTGAGATTTACGCTACAGCGTACACGGGCGCTGCGGATATGCGCAAAATCCGCGTCCACTCTCTGTTTAATCTTGCCAAGAGTGCACCTTCGCCCAACACTCTCCCTGTTCTTGTTGCCACCTTCTTCTCTTTCGGCTCACCACCCTTGAGCCGCCTTACGCACTGCTTCTACTCTCTCAAGGATACGCTTATTGTGTCGTCGTCACCCCCTCCAGTGATTTGCTGCTATGCCAACGGAGAACTTTCCGAAGGCTTGGAGGTGAAGGACAGACTGGGAGAGGTGGAGGGAAAGGTGAAGCGCATCTGTCCGATGGCCGCCTTTTTTCTTTTCCGAGGTGCGATATGCGCCGCAGCTGCCCGTCGCCGCGCAGGTTCGTTTGTCCTGATTCGACACGTTGCGGCAAACTTCGCGCAAGGGACGCGCATAGGGGAACCGCTGAGGGGAGAGGACAATGACACTGCTGCGCTGACCCACCTGAGCTTCATTCAATCCGTCGCTTTCTTTATTTCTTTCTGTTCCTCACGCTTTACGTATGAATTCGTGTAGCGGGCTTGGAAGGATGGCGGAATGTGTCACGTCGTGCGCCGCTTCTGTAGGAATCAACGGGTGACGAGAGCGAGCGATGGGATGGGTTTGGGAAGGAGGAGGGGACAGCGGGTGAGAAAGAGATAAGAAACTCTCAGCGAGTGAGGTTTTTCTCTCTCGTTTTTTAAAGATGGGGTTCAAGAAGCTGGCCTCCCTTTCCTGCAGCCGGCGGCTCCGCGGAAAGCGATCCTCCGATTCATGTCGAAGATCTCTCCCTCCCCCCTAATCCAAGTGCCACTCACCACCCCTGTTAGCGCACTTCAACGAGGGAGGAGCCGGTGACACTGCATGTGCTGAAATTTGAGTAACACCTGAGGAGGGGAGGAGGAGAGGAGAGGGGGGAGGGGGAAGGGGCAGAGGGAGCGCCCGGTTCGGCATAGCCGACTTGTAGAAAACTAGGGTAGGGGCGGATGTGCTCATCCGCAAAAGCTCCAGGGGTTCGTCCTCCCCCGCTATTCTCTTTTTTTCTCTGAGAGAAGGTACGTGTGTGAAGAGCGGAATCTGCGGTACGGAGGCGAGAGGCGTGCACGCAACGCTTTGTCCGTTCCTGATGCGTGAACGACGTTGTGATTCGCATGACCGCACGGTGAGACAGCTTGCCCTTCGCCTTCCCTCGCACGCGCGGAGGCCGACGTGTCATCGGTTTCTCGTGAAGTTAGTTTCGGGGGAGATTGTGGGGGGGCGCTATGAGAGTTATCTGCTTGGCACCACCAAAGGGAGGGCCTATTGAGCTCTTGAAACATCGCTTCCCTCCCCTCCGAATAAAGCTACGGTGTCAGACAGACACAGGGCACCTGCCCGGCGGCACCTGTGGGCAATAGATGCTCGCTCGTACGATTCTTTTTCCCCTTTCCACTCCAAAATGGAAAGGAGGAGGAATAGCGGTGCACATCATGAATTTGCTCCCTGCGCACAGAGGAGAGGGGAGAGTGGACGAAGTCTTCGCCAACGTTCATGGGAAGGCGTTGCCCTCTCTTCCTTTTCAAATGTGTGGGAGCGAAAAAGAGGTGTGTGTGTGCGTGTGCGTGCTGTAGGCGCTGTCTCCAACCGGGACTTCTTTGATCCCCATTGCGACTTCTTGCGCCTTTTAACTCTCCTCTTGCTCATCCTCGTGGGCATTATTGAGTAGGGTTGAAAAGGGTGAAGGATAAAGGCAACGGCTGGAGAGTCAGATGCGCTTTTCAAGGGCGGCGTTACAGTTTTGCGCCTCTCTTTTTCGCTTTTTTCCTTCTCTCTCCCCAATTGTCTTTACGCCTTTATTTTGTCTATACCGCGGTCGTGGCAGTGCGGTACGACGGGATACTTCCCAGCCATTAGGGAGTGCCGCACCAACCCTCACCGTCCTTCTCATTTTCCTATCTGCTCTTGCTCTATTCTTTACTTCCCGTGAGGGAAGTATTTCATCAAGCCTATCTGTCACCTCGCCTCCCAGGACTTTGCTTGCCGGCTGTTTGCGACTCACTGGAGTGTAAGAGGAGGGAAGAGGGAGATGTCTGCCGATATCATAATCCCCTTCTCCCTCTTCTGTTTTCCTTCCCCCTGCAATGCTGCCATGTGTATTGTGTTGGCAGTGACGGAGACCCAGATAGGTTTTCGTTGGGGCCTCGCGCTCTCTCTTGATTCCTCTGTGTATCTTCATATCAAAGAGGAGGAGATGCCAGCAAACTGCATCATGGAGGGGGAAAGAATGCAGATCGTCTCTCAACTGCCTTTGTGGTATGCCTATTTCCTTCACTCTTCTCTCCTCATTCTCTTCCTTTCGTCTCACTCCCTTTCTTCATTATTCCGCGTTGAGCTTGTGCTCTCCCGTGCCGCCTTTCATCGCTGTCTTTCTTGACTCACTGGTCAGCCTTGCATTGTCTGGGGCATCTCCACTTCTGTTCGCCACGCTTCATTTGTATACACGGCCCTGCGGCGCACCTACATGCAACGGAAGCGATAGGACCAGATTTACACCGAAAACTTCCAACAAAGATAATAGGGGAGAAAGAAAGCGAATTAGGCGGTGCGTAGCAAAAAAAATATCAGCACCACACCACTCGCTTCGTAAATTCGTGCCTTCGCTTGTGTGTGCTCAGGACGCTTTTGCTTTCGATCCCTTCTCCTCTTCCTTTCCTTCTCTCGCTGAGCTCGCAGGCATTTCTCCTTTGCGTTAACTGGAGTGGGCAAAAAAAAGGCGTGTGTCGGTGTTTCTTCGGTAGTCATACTATAGCTTCTCGAACGGCTACTACATTTTTTTCAGTAACTCCTTCCCTCTTTCTCTCCCTCTCCCCCTTCTCTCTCTCTCTCTCTCTCTCTCTCTATATATATATATATATATGTTTGCAGTGATCTGTACAGTATCTTGATTTTCGCTATCCCCCCCCCCTTCCCCCTTCTTTGAAACCCTCGTTTCGGTTTTATAGAGAGGGGTGGCGTGAAGGGCAGAGCTTCTTCTTTGGGTACGTGATCCCCTACTCCCTCCCGCTTTCCCTCCGCCCCTCCTTCTTTCCACTCTTCTCCCGCTCATTTTCATCTTTACATCTCTCTCTCCTTCATGTAGTTCAAGAAACTCTTTTCTCCGATTTGATTATCATCATTTCTTTGTGAATCTTTGTTGGTGCCAACCTCTTTGCCAGCACGCCCGTGTATCACTTCCTGCCATTACTGAGTTTTTTCTTGTGTGTCACAAGACTTTCAAAGGAAAACGTTGTGCTTTCCGAGATCGTGTCGAAATTGTTTTTTCCCCTTTCTGTCTATCTCTGCCTGCTTTTTGCGTAAACGTGTGAGGCACCTCTCGTTTCTTGCAATTAGCCGAAGAAAGAGGAGAGGACAGAGAGACATAGGGGACGAAGGCCAGAAGGGAGCCACTGCAATACAAACGGAGTGCGGGCTTGGAGGTTAGGAGGCAACGAACGGCGAAGGTTGAAGAACATTCCTGAACGACACCAAACGATGACGTCGGCGGTTCAGCGGTACTCATTTTCCAACCCGCCACCGACGGTGGGGGCGCTTGACGGTCGCGAAACGGTTCACGAAGCCGAAATTCTCGAATTGCAGGCTCTGCAGGCGCAACGAAATGGTGAGGGGGGACGCGGGGTGTTGCTGATGGAGCGAGCTCTCCAAATCCGCAGCCAGGTTGTGGCGCAACTGCGGGAGAGTTGGGCGAACGCCACGCAAAACTCCGGAGATCCTCACAAGGACTACACGCATCACATGACCGCTGCTCCCAAGACCGACCCGACAAACTTGGAGGAGTTGCTCTCGGATTATCAGAGACAAACCAGTGACCTCTACGACGCCGCTGAACGTCTCGCCGTGATCTGCAACACGTTGGGCGTGGAGCACTTTAAGCGAGACGCTTTCGAAGAAGCCAGTCCTCTCCTCGAGTATGCTCTGCAGTTGACGGAGGATTCCTCGTACCCGTTGTGCGAGGTGGAGGATCGCCGGCAGCATCTTCGCGGGGTCACACTGAACAACCTCGGCTGCATGGAGCGCCGGCGTGGACACTTCTCGGAGGCACTGCAGTATATGAAGTCTTCGATGGAGATGACGGGGGTGGAGTCCCCTGTGGCCTACATGAACATCAGTGCAATCCTTATCCAATTGCGGTTGAGTGAAGAAGCGGTGCGTATGGCGGAGCGCTCCATAGAGCTGCTCTACCAGACCCCCGAGGACCCTTCCTTGCTGTCGGTGGCACACCACAATCTCGCCATGGCCCTCGAGCCGGTGGATGCATCGCGGTGCCTAGAGGAGTACGCGCTGGCGTACCGGACAGCGTGCGCTACCCTGGGAGCAGAAAGCGAGACAAGCCGCGCGATACAACGCAGCTGGCAGCGTTACGAGGCGACACGCGCCCCCTCTGCCATGGGGAGGCTCTTCAACAACGGCAGCACTGCCGTGGCCGCTGCGGTATCCCGGCTGCGCGGCTTCGTTGGCATCGCCCCTACAGCAAACACCGGAGCTTTACCGACACCTCGCACCCCCTCTCCATCCACTTCCCAACGGGCGAATCAGACCTCCGGGATGGCCACTGTGCCGGCGGATGTCATGGAACTTTTTCCGCATCCGTACCTGCCGAGCATGACGGCCCCGGCCGCTCTTACGCGGCCCCCGCGCGATGTTACCCCGATGTACCATCCCGCTGCAGTACCGCGCCGTCCCCTGGTTCCCAAACCGCCACCTCCACCACCCCAATCTGGCGCCTCGGCAGCTTCGGCGAAGCGCAGTCAATATCGACAGCCCTCTCCTCCAAAGAAGTCTGTGAATGCACAGCCGCCGCTTCGCTCCAGAGGAGCTGAGAAAATACCTCGCCGGCCACCATCACCCACGCGATCGGCCGCTACCGCTGTTCCAAGGCAAATCCGAACTACACGTCCGAGTGGATACGTGGCTGCTACGACTCCTTCTCCCCCTAGCCAACGCCAGGCGACTGGCGCTTCCCGTCTCTCACGAAGTGTACCGCGCGTGCAGGAGGCCACGCAGCGTTCATCTCCGCTCACCAGCACCCACCGCCAAGCACCGTCGGATATCAGAAGTAATTCTGGTATGATCGAGAAGCGGGGGAGGAGCGCCACTCGAGACACTTCCGATCGATCGCAGGTCGCCGTAGCATCGACGACGGCGGTATCGGTGGCATTTATTTCAGGGAGTCAAACGGCAACTCGCCCACTGCAGCACCTTGCGAAAGTGGAGGGCGGCATCGGAGCTTCATCGTCGCTTTTTTCGCAGCAGCCACCGCCGCCGCGTAACCTTCCACCGTTGCAGGCCTATTCCACTCCGGTGCCTGCGGCAGAGGAGGTTCAGACGTCCCTTTCAGCACGGTCATCTCGGGTATTGCTCGGAGCTGGCGATCCGATCCTCTCATCCTCGGCTTTTCCTTCCTTCGACGCCGATCCGCTGACATTTTTACAAAACCGACTGGAGATTTTGCTACAGGATGAGAATGAGCTCGATGCAAAGTATGCGCATGCAACCGCCATTCAACGGCTGTTCCGTGGCCATCTGGCGCGCCGACGTGTTGCGGCACTGCGCGTTCGTCTTGCAAAGGGCAGCCGCCTGGCTGAGATACGACGCAACATTGCAGCACGACGAATACAGCGTCTCTATCACCGATACCGCCGTCAGATCCGCTACCCTCTCGCTGCGAAGCAGTCAGGCCGCTACGGAAATTCGGCCGGTCGGCGTGGTGCTCAGCACCAGGCAGCAACGAAACTCCAGCGCATCGCGCGTGGGTGGCTAGCGCGGCGTCTCTACGCGAAAATGCGCAAGTACAAACAAGATAGTCCGGCTGCGGCAACTCGCATTCAGCGGTGGATTCGCACGGTTCAGGCAAGGCGCCAGTTCGCAGCGCTGCGAGCAGAAAAGGCCCGGCTAGAGGCGATGGCCCGTGAACACGAACGACGCCAGTACGCAGCCACACGCATTCAAGGACAGTGGCGCACTCACGTTCAGCGACGTAAGTGCCATGTAGCTCTTCGTAACGCGATGATGGAAAGGGCCGCAGCGGATGCGCGTCGCCGCATGAGAAGTGCGATAACCATTCAGTCCGCGTGGAGGGGATACCAAGCCCGCCGGTTCTATCAGGGTGCTTTCGCGCACATGTCTCGATTGCGCGCGGCGCGTCTCGAATACGAAAAGAGACGTCAGGCTGCAGTGCGACTCCAATCATTCGGGCGTATGCTGATCGCTAAGCACCATTCTCTTTCGCTGCTCACTACTGCTCGCTTCCGCGCCGCAGCTGAAATCCAAACTCGAGGTCGCGAGGGTCGCGCCGCTACCATTATCCAATGCGCGTACCGAAGTCACGTGGCTCGCCGGGTGTGCGCAGTGAAACGCACTACGAGAGCGAGACAACAGCGGCAGGAACTCCAGCGAGCGCGCGCTGCAACCCTGCAACGTGCTGGTCGTGGCTACCTGGCTCGCCGAGGGGTGGGGAAGACGCTATCCGCATTTCAGGCCGAAGCGCAGCTCTACGAGCAACGCTTGCAGGCGCTAAGGGAGCAGGACGCCAAAGCAGCCCGTGCGGCTCAGCAGGCGCGCGAGCAGAAAATGGAGCTCCTGCGAAGCGAAGAGGACGAACGCAATCTTCTTCATCAGGCAGAGTGGCGTGACCGAACATTCTTCAATGGTCAGCATGAGGCCTCAGCGAAGGCTACATCGAAGCTAGAGGCTTATGCCCAGCCTGCAAGGAACGTTCCTAACAGACCTCTCATCGGCTTTACCCGGATCGTGAAAGCAAAATGGCAGCGGTCGAAACTTCAGCAGGCGCGCGAAGCGTACCTACATCGCTGCATCGCCCAGAATGATGATGCATGGAAAGAGTCTAGTGCGCTCGTCGTGACGAACTTCATGCGTCGGGCTGCTGCACGTCAGCTCATGCTGAGCCGTGCTAAGACAATGAGTTCTTACACCGAGGCGCGTGTGATGCAGGAGGAAAAGTTGAGAACTGAGGCTGTGGGGGACGCTGCGGTAAAACCGGGCCGCCCCTTGACGGCTGAGCAGATCGAGGTGGAGCGTAAAGCACTGGACCGCCTCGAACACGTGGAGAAGATCGCCTCCGAGGATCGCCCCGCTGCTGCTGCGAGGCGTCCGCTGACCGCTGAGCAGATCGAGGCGGAGCGTGCCGCACTGAACCGCTTGGAGCATGCGGAGGCGGTGGCCTCCGAGGATCGCCCCGCTGCTGCTGCGAGACGTCCGCTGACCGCTGAGCAGATCGAGGGGGAGCGTGCCGCACTGAACCGCTTGGAGCATGCGGAGGCGGTGGCTTCAGTTAGCGTCGCTGTTGAGCTGGAAGACTCTCAGGCTGCCGATCAGACCCAGATGGAGGTCGCCAGAAAGGGTTCCCTGGTGATCGCTGAGAGTCACAGGGGATGTATCTCCGGTATCGATGCTGCAGAGTTTGAGGAGGACTCCGCACCTTTGTGCTCTTCGCCTCACGAGAGGACGAGCACACCGGACATCGAAGCGACAATGCTCAACAATCTGAAAGGCATCTGGCAGGCAGAAGAGGCCGCTGAGAAAGAGAGGCGGCAGAGGCGGGAAATTCTAAAGCAGGCCGCATTCGACTACAAGCAAAAACTTATTGCTACTGCCGTTGCTAAGGAGGATCTTGCTCCTTATCGACTGAGCCGGGTACGAATCGAGAAGCCTCGCCTAGATGCTCTTCAGCAAACGCGGAAACCAAGTGAGGAGGCGCTGACCGCTGAAAAAATGAAGCAGCATCAACTTGACCGCCAGAAAAGAGAGCTCGCTGCCGTGCGCTGTATCGAACGATTCATCCTGGGAAAATATGCGCGCCGTTACCTCGCTGCCCTCCAGAAGGTTCGGGACCAATACTTGAAGGCTTTGCAAGAGTACCAGTGCTGTGACGGACCAGCTCTTAGCCTTACACAGCTTGCCGAGGTCCGTGCTCAATATCCAGGCTTAGAGAGGAAGTACCCACCGGAAGAGACCGCGCGCGCGGAAGCGGTCCTGATGTTTCGCCCCATCCTCAAGGGCTTTACCCGGATCGTGAAAGCAAAATGGCAGCGGTCGAAACTTCAGCAGGCGCGCGACGCGTACCTAGATCGCTGCATCGCCCAGAATGATGATGCATGGAAAGAGTCTAGTGCGCTCGTCGTGACGAACTTCATGCGTCAGGCTGCTGCACGTCAGCTCATGCTGAACCGTGCGAAGACAATGAGTTCTTACACCGAAGCGCGTGTGATGCAGGAGGAAAAGTTGAGAACTGAGGCTGCGGGGGACGCTGCGGCAAAACCGGGCCGCCCCTTGACGGCTGAGCAGATCGAGGCGGAGCGTAAAGCACTGGACCGCCTCGAACACGTGGAGAAGATCGCCTCCGAGGATCGCCCCGCTGCTGCTGCGAGACGTCCGCTGACCGCTGAGCAGATCGAGGCGGAGCGTGCCGCACTGAACCGCTTGGAGCATGCGGAGGCAGTTGTGTCTAGAGGCCCCTCTGCTGACGTTCAACTACCGCTGACCGCTGAGCAGATCGCAGCCGAAGAGGCCAAGGTGATCACCCTTGAGGATGACGAAGAGACGCTCTTGGACGACACACTGCGCTCCACATCGGTTTGTAAGTTCCCTGACGAGCAGATCGTTGCGGTGGAGCGTTTAGCGCTGCACCAGATAGAGAGCTTCGATGTGGTAAACTCTGAGGAGGAAGAAGCACGAGATTTCGATTCCCTCAAGAGGAGGTTCCTGAATGCAAATAGTCTCCGAGAGCAACGGGAGATGGAGGCTTGGCGACAGTACGATGCCGCGACTTTTTCTCCTCCGTCACCCTCACCAAGGATGTCCATGCTGAGAGACTCGCGCCCAAACAGTGGCGATGTACGAGGGCGCTTCTGGGTCTTCTCGAGGAGGGTGAATGGTGAAAGTAGCCTGCTGCCGAGTGAAGTTCAACACTGCGCAGCTAGCCCTAGTGCACGGTACGAAGATGAAGACGGTCATGGAGCATCGACGGCTGCTTCTCACCAGATGAAGCTCTCAACGTCTGCCGGCGTGAGCAGCCAGGTGGATGTCAGCAAGCGAGACTTCACAAGTGACGTTTCTGTGGTGGATCAGGACGCTATGCATGAGCTGTACATGAGTGAGCGTCGCTCCTTCGCAACGTCTCTCTTGAAAGGTTTTGTCAGGATCATAAAGGCAAAGCAGCAACACCGAAAACTCCAAGAGGCACGTGAATCATACTTGGATCGTTGCGCAACGGAGGACTCTATGGCACGGGAAAAGGAGAGTGCACGCGTTGTGATGAATTTCATGCGCGCTGCTACCGCACGCTGTCGAGTGCACGCCCGTGCTGAGGCGTTGGCGGCCTACAACGAAGACCGATTGCGAAAGGAGGAAGCCTTGAAGAGCGACACGATAGCTGAGCGTAGTGAGGTGAGCCACAACGATGCGCGCGTGCCTCTTCAGGCGCCGCAGCAGGAGCACCGATTGTCTAATGCTGCTTGCATCATACAAAGGTTTTTCAGAATTGTTCATGCGAAGCGAATCCTCGCATCGATTGGCGATGCCCATCGTGCTCATTTGGATATGGAGCTCGCTGTGGAGGAGTTGCTACACTCAGCTGCTCTGAGAATCCAGTGTCTTTTCCGGGGACACCTTGCGCGCCGACAGGCAGCCATGGCCATTGTACGACGTGACCTCTACTTGCTCTCCGTCCAAGAAAGCCAAGAAGAAATCCGCAATATGAAAGAAGTGGGGAACGCTGGCGATGTTGCGTCTTCTGCTTCCTTCACTTCAATGCCGACGGTGAAGCCAGCAGCCAGTACGCCCCTCATCGATGCGGCAGCCTCCATAATATCAATATCAGCCACCACCTCAGGGTCTACTCACTCGCCCACTGCCTTGCCCCCCTCGGGGGGCTCGCAGCGGTCGAGTGGTTCAGACAGCAGCGCGGTGGTGACGGAGGTTCTTGAGGGGGACGAGGAGTTCTGAACAACTTCCTCGCCACCTCGTCGGACAATCCGCTGCGCTTGTAGTGCTGCAACCTCGTTGTCTCGACACGCTTCCTCGTACGCGTCTCTACACCCTGCAAAGTGGCACTCTCCCCCCGTTACCTTTCTTCTTTTTTTTGTTGTTTAACCCATCTTCAATTTTTTTTTTGAAGATGATCGTCGCGAAGTTGGAGGGAGGCTCGACGCCGGTATTTACGCAAAGGATGCACTATCTACATAGCTCGTCCTCTTGCAGAGTACCTCACGGTCTCTCCTTAGACTCCTCGCCTCCATTCATCCCCTCTTCTCCCTCCCCCTCCCGATTCGACTCCTTTTCTCGGTGTCTTCTCTTCTCTACACTTCCCGTGCTTTCGATGTATATATATATATGACTTGCTGATGTCGAAAACAACAACAACGTGCGTGCGTGCTTGTATGATATTTATGTTGGTGGGTGAGCGTGCGTGATCCTTCGAGATCAACGTTGGATTGAGGTGGCATACATCCACTTTCTTTTTCCCATGCGCCGTTTTCTTCTCTTGATGTTTCTATCTTCTTCTCCCTCCCCGACGCGGGTAGATCTGGTCGGATTTCTTTCCTCCTCCTTCTTCTTGTTCTTCCTCTCTTTTTCTACTCTCCTTCAACGAAACGAAGAAGCGCGATCGCTCTGGACGGAGGACTCTCATTAGATCATATGTTTCGGCCGATGCTTTTTTTCTTAAACTATTGCTGAGGAGGTATAACAGACGCTTCTTTTCCCCTCTTGACTTTGGTTTCGAAACTTTTCGAGGACGCTATGTACATTCTTCTTTTTTCGTTTGCAGTGGATTCTTCAAAGGGCTTTCAGTCTCCTGACATGCATCAGCACGAGAGTTGAAGAGCCGAAAGCGAGATGGTGAGGGAGAAGAGGAGTGCGTGTGCTACAGAATGGCCGATGTGTGGGGAATTTTGCTTTCTTCCTTTTTGGGTTCCATTGCTGATGACGCTCGTCTGCCTCTCCGCACTTTGGAGGAGAACGCTGGGTGATTCCTTTTCCCCTCCCCCCTTCCCCCTTACCTCTTCGTTTATTCCTGTGCTTATTCACGGCTGTTCAACCCTCCTTTTCCTTCTCTGGATAATGACGATTTGCGCATGTGTGCGCTGCAGCACAGATTTTGGGAAGGATGCGGCGTACTGCGCGTTACTCGTTACGATCCTCAAGAGCTGCGTGACTTTTTCTCCAAGCTACGAAAATAAAATCTGATGATTTTGCGTGAACTGTGGCGGGTGAGGGCGTACAGTGGGCTCTGTGCGCGTGCTGATGCCCGGGCTTGCCCTCCTATATGGCGAGCACTAGGCGGCGTTGAGTGATTTTTTCTCTTCCTGGCCCCCTGTTTCGGTAGCACCGACACGCTCGTCTACGCGCAGGTGCATGTGCGCACTTATACACGTGTAGCTGTGACTTTCCCTATCCGCTTTTTGTTTTCCTGCAACGATCTTACCATCGGCTCGACCTCGAGCTAGCTTCAATGAGACACCTTCTTTCTTACACGCTGACTCTTCTTCCTATTTTTTCTTCTAGTGACCTTCACCACTGTTCTGTTGCTCCGTGCATCACACCCGCGTCTTCAGGAGATCTGTTCTTCCCCTTCTTTGTTTTCGTTCTCCCCTGTCACAGGTGCCTGCCCGCGGCCACTTCCACATCCTCGACTCCGCACTCTCTCTCTCTGGCGTTTTCTATCCCTATTTTCATATATATATATATATGCATGAGAGAGGCAGGGTACACTTCGGTATTGCAGGTAGCGCAGCATCACTCACCATTTATCGCTACGAGACGGCGACGGTTGGTGGTTAGGACGTGGGGGGTTCATGATCATGTTCGACCCCTGTGGTGATCTGCTGAAAGACTACGGTGCTTTCTGTGAATCTTTGCGCGTGATCGAGAGGGAGGATGTCTACAGCGCCATCCACACACGCACGGTGGAGGTGCCGCCACTGCCGGCGGAACTCATGGAGAAAATCGTAGCGGCCAATCCTGGATCCGCAGAGGGTGCAGAAAAGCTGCCGGGGACCGCCAACAACGATGGAAAGTCTTCCCGTCCACCAAGCCGAGCAACAACGAAGGAAAAGGCCACGGGTGGTTCCGTCAGCAGCGGCGGACGACGCAAGAGCGCTCGAGCATCTTCCGCCGATCTAGGAGCCACCAGACTGGTGGAGGAAGGCGGCAGTGCTCCCCCACCGTCGCCAGAGATGTCGACTTTCACCTACGTGTCGCTGCACTACCCCGTCTTCTGCCTCAACCAGCGAGACATGACCCCACTCTCTCGAGCTATTCCGCACTGTCCTTCGTTGCTCTCCATCGAATTGGTAGGGTGTGGGCTGAGCGTGCAGAGTTACATGCAGCTGGTGAGGGCTGTCTACTGCAGTCCTCGTGTGCTGTCGTTCACGGCGGATTTTAATCGTCGCCGCAGCGCCAGCTCCGACGGGCAAGGCACCGACGTCTACCATTTTGGAACGGCCACCACAGATGAAAAGGCTGAGGCCGGTTTTGTCTCTGACCCGACGGTGCACACCGTCGCTGTGACGGAGAGTTTAACGGATGCGACGATGCTCTCGCAGGAGGGAATACCTATGATTCCCAATCTGTCCCTGGTTTCTCATGACCGTCCGTTTGTCCCCACTGTTTCATCGATCGATACCGCTGATCGGGCTTCGCCTCCAGCCGTGTCGGATGTCTCTGCGGGGAGTGGCCGAAGAAATAGCCGGAATGGCGGTAGTGGTGGCGACTCCAAGGCAGTAGGTTCGCCCAACCAGCAACGAATGCAGATCGTGCCTACCGACGCGCCCAACACGGCACTGTTGGGTGGAGAGCCAGCCAATGAGGAAGGGGGTGGAGAGGGGGAGGAGGAAGAGGGCAGTGACACGATGTATTTCTATCCTACTCAGTATTGCGGCCTAGATCAGCAGCCCACCGCCCTTGAGTTGCAGTTGCAGGAAGAGGTAGAGAAAAAAGGTAAGGTAGATGGTAAGAGGTTGCAGCAGGTCCAAGCTCAGCGAGACGCTCTGCGCGCCTTCAACCAAAAAAATCGAATGGAGATCCCGAGAGGGTGGGAGAGCATTCTCTTCACCGGCGTTCGGAGCATCAGTCTACGCGGTAACGCCATCGATGACGCGGCGGTACAGCGCCTGGTGGATGTTCTTCTGCAAAATCCCCGCTCTCAGTTGGAATCACTCAATCTGTGGGGAAACGACATCACCGATGTCGGTGCTATGTCCTTGGCGCAGCTGCTGCGTCGTAATACGGACATTCGTGTGCTGGACATCGGACATAACAAGCTAAGCGACACCGGGCTGCTGGAGGTGGTTGAAACCCTTCGCATGCAGCAGGTTACCACGGCGGAGGAAGTGCTCGCTGCACGGCGCGCGTATTTGTCGAGACGAGGCGCCACTGAGGCGGAGCGGAAGGCGGTGGCGGCGGCTTTTGTGCTGTCTGACATTCCTAGTTATGAAGACCTCTACGCCCATTGGTGGTACACCCAACAGCAGCTACTGCAACAACAGCAACAGCAGGTGGTAAGTCCGAGGAAAGGGGAGAAAAGAGGTGGATCAGAAGCGAGGGTCTTCGCCTGTCCAACGTTTGCGCTGCCGACGACTTCCTATCCTCCACCCCCTCCACCAACCCATCACAGCGTTTCTCTCAGCCCCAGCGCCACCGCGAATTCAAAGAGAGCGGCCCCCGCAAAGGGTAAAACTGCGAAGTCGGAGTCGGTCCCCGGCGGGGCCAGTGGCGCCGGGTCCGCGGCTTCTGCTGCGACGACACTCTCTTCGTCTGCAGCACGGGCAGCGATGCGCCCCACCAACGCATTCGATAAGGACTGCGTTCGTGTCTCGCACGTATCCGATAGCGACCCATCGATTCGTGTTCCAGGCAATATGGTGCTCGAGGTGCTGAACCTGGAGGGAAACCAGTACGTGACCGTCGCTGGGGTCCGTGAAGCGGCGAGGCGGCTGGCGCTCCGGGAGCCATCAACCACGAACGATATGCTTGCCATGGTGGAGGTGCAGGATGCACCCGCGATTCTCTCGTTCTCGGCTTCAGGGACACCATCCGCAGCGAGCTTGGGCATAGATGGAGCTTCCAAACGCCCTTCTTTTCCGAGCCACCGTGGCGCCTCTGGTCCTGCTGCTGCTGCTGCTGCCTCCACGGCCGGCGTCAGTGCTGCCATCACTTCCCTTACGGCCGCGGCACTACCGACGCAGGTACCTGTTACAGTGATACACCCCCCGGAGTTACACTGCGCCGGATTGCGTCTGCGCGCATGTGCGCTACGGAGCCACCAAGAATCTGATCGGGATACTTGGGGAGAGATGGAGGAGATTCAACACCGACTTGATTTAGTCCTCGCACAGGGCCATTCCACTTCTACTTCTCCGTCGATGGGGTGAAAACAATTGCGCGGGCGAGATGACTATGGGGCCCACTTGCTGGGATGCTGAATGCCGCTGTGAGTTGGCATCTCTGCTGTCGCTCTCGAGGAGATGCCCCCCCCCCTTCCCCCCCCGCTTTCCCCGCAATGGTCTCTGGCGCTTTGCACGTCACACAATTTATAGGGGGAATGGCTCGTTAGAGGGTTCAGCACTGCTTATGTAAAACCGGCAATACTCTGTCGACCAACTTGAGGAGTTGAAGTGCTGATTACCGTCTCCGGTGTGTGTAGGCTGTACCGCAGAGATCCGGGCTTCCTTGACGGAGACGCTGGATGAGAGCGCGGACTTCCCGAAGGAGTGAGGATAGCTGAAGAAAGCAACGACGAGACAAGAGGAGATGCGGAAGGAAAACGGACGGGGAAAGTCATCCCATCTCTTCCAGCGGCACTAGGTTGTTTCACGCTTCGTGTTGTCACCTCGCAGGGATGCAACCGCTCCACGCCTTGCCTCGCGACATCTCTGAAAACACTGTTTCGCTTTGTTTTGCACCTTCGGGCGTCCAGCTCGCGTACTGCTCGCCCATTTATCCCGCTTCCTTAGATTAACAGCCACGCAGCCCTTCCCTTTTTTCGGGGGGGAGTTAGTGAGGCGAGCGTGACTGCACTGATGTACACAAAGATACAAAACGCGTCCCTCTCGGAAATGCGAAATGACGCTTCGCGTACTTCCGCGTAGAGCACTGCAGTTCCCCGTCTGCAAATGTGTCGGAGATAAGGCTGCATTTTCTTCTTTCCGTTTGTCGGTCCTTCACGAACGGTGAGGCCTCCGAGGGAAAATTTACTGACTTCGACGGATCCGGAAGCTGCCCCGTGGAGAAGAGGGCGGTTGTAGCGGTGGTTGCTCATGCGTCGCAAAACGCTCCTCATCGATGCGATTTCCGTGCTTTGGTAGCACGGATCGCCGAAAGCAGGAAAATCCTGTCTCGACACCGCTTCCCTTACCCCCTTTGTTTTTCGAAATGAAAGATGGGTGGGTAGCTAGGCGAACTTGTGCGGGAGAGGCCGGCTTGTTGAAAACGGAGTGCATACAGCCCTGGTACAGAGGCCGAAGGACAGGGTTTCCTTCCTCGGTCGACTTTGTGAGTGCTGGGCTTCCTTTATGCAGAACTGTATGCTTTCCTCCCTCCTCCTCTTACCCTTGAAGGTGGTCTCACGCTTTCTATGCAGATCCTCGTGCTCCGCGTAGAGTTGGTGGCATCACTTCCTCATCAGTTCCCCTTCTTGCGATTCGCTTCTCGTCCTTTTTTGTCCTTCACTTTTTCCCATGGCTGCTCTTCTTCTCTTTGCCACACACCCATCATGGCACACACCCATACACACACCCTTGTTTACGTTGACGACGGCTTCAGATGCTCTCACGAAAGTCTCTTTTAAAGCATTAGATTAGCAGCTCGAATACACAGAGAGACTTATCCACGGGTGGGGTGGGGCTAGAGGTGTAACTCGTTGTTGTTTTTTCGCTCTTGTTCATCTCTCTATTCCCTTCCCCGCTTTGTTCCCTCTCGACGTGGCTTTACTCTCTCTTTTGTGTGGCTCCGAACACCCCCTTTTCACTATCGAGTGTGGGTTGTTGTGCTCCAGTGGGGATTCGTAGGTTTTTAGTACTCTTAGTCCCCCCGCTCCCCCTTCCCTTCCTTGTCCCGCTTCCTGACCACTATTCTCCCCGCTCCTCTCCATAGCCGACGAAGTCTTCTTCACGGATAGGGTTCCATCTAGTAGCGTTGCTGTGGTACTTCCTTTTAGCTCATCGAGTACACTTGGATCGAGCTCCTCGTGCGCACCCTTTTGCTATCACCACCGCTTCCTCCTTTTCTACCGTTCGATTTCCTTGCCTTCTGTAGAGAACCAAAACACAAACAAAAGAAGAAGAACACACGTAGCACTAGTAGTTGTAGTAGTCTCATCATGTCGTGGAGAGCTCGCTTCACGCCCTGCGTCGGGTCCCTGACCGTGTGGCTGAACCCCAAAGACCCCAACTGTTTCGGGGTTCGCAATTGGTGGCGTAACAATCTGCCCGAGCTTCAGCTTCTGAATCCTTTTTGCACCTTCACGGTGCAAGAAATCTCGTTCGGGGAACCACACATGTATGTCAACTACACTCCTACGGATCAGCGCATGATTCGTCTGGCGGGGGCCACAGAGGAGGAATGTGAGGAGATCATGGAGGCTTGTGTGACGTACGGCATGCATCACGCCATCATCGAACGCCCGCGTACCGATGATGGCGGTGACCTCGTGAACCAGCCTGCCATTACATCTTTCGGGTATACCGAGAGCTTCACGGCGAAGCTTGAAGTTGTGCCACCGGCTGACATCGGGCAGAAGACTACGGAGGGCGTTGATGATCCTGGGCAAAAGCCGCGCATGTACCCAAGGAACTTAGGATGCAAGCTGATGCCGTAGGATCTCGGCGAAACGTCTGCTGCTTTCTTCACAGGTTAGGTGTAGTACCCCCGCCTGTTCTATCCTCCACGTCGGGAGCCAACGGGCCTACAACGGAGGGATGCGAATGCAGCGGTATATAGGCTCCCTCTGCTTCCTTTCCCCTCGTGTACTCCCATCGTTGCTGACCGGCCGCTCTTTGATTTGGTCTTCAATGGGAGCGTTGGGGTCGGGGAGTGGGGCAGGGGCGAGAGGATGTGCGCTACTACAACTGTGGAAGTCATTTGGAGCTCCGTCGAAGAATGAATTTTCTGTCCCTCTTGTTTAACAATATACTTAGTGTCCCGACGTCTGCGTGGCTGTGTGTGCGTATGCAGTGATGTCGCGCAGAAGGATTACGGTGCCCTTCCTTCTCTTTCGCCTCTCCATATGTTAGCCCTGCTCTACGCTGGATGTTCAAAGGGGGGGGGAGCGATGAGGAAAAAAGAGTATGGCGGTGGGAATCACCGAAGAACTGCCTCTCTACCTTTGAGCTGTAGCCAAGCTTCTTTTTTCGCTCCTTGTCTACTCGGAAGCGGGCTGTCAGGTAATGAAAGGGAGAGGAGGTAAACAGAAAGGGACCGCGGTGTCTCCGCACGGCAGCGCATTCGTTTTTGTGCGGCTTACTAGAGGCGGCATTGCCCACAAGGAGTCACCCACAAAGCGGCGTACCTCGATACCTAGGAAAGGTTGCACAGACCCATAGGTCTGAGGAAAAGGAACACACATACACGTACGCGTATGCGTAAACTGAGAAGGCCCGATGGGCATAGCGGTTGTCACTGCTGGGGTGCAGCACCTCGTTTCGCATCGGCTATTCCTTCTTTGTATGTGATTTTTATTTTAGTTTGGAGCGTGCATGCACCTTCGACTTCACACCCACTCGCCTTCTTGTGATGCTGCGTCTGCCAATGCCGTCTTTCGGCCTCTGTTGGAGAGCCTGCCGCAACGGAAGGGGAGGGAGAAAAGAGGAAGATGGTGATATTAAAAAAATCACTGCAAGCTTCACGTTGCTTAAGTCTGAGAAATCCATCGCTGCCCCTCTGCCAGTTATCAGGTGCTAGTATCTAGAGTAATGAACCGGAGAGAAGGTGAAGCGGTACCGTGCGGTAGAAAAGGTAGCGTGGGTTCTCCTTTTCGTTTCCCACTTTCTTCGCGTACTCCTCTCATATCCAATCCTTTCGCTTTCGCTTCCTTGTGGTTCTCATGCACACTTTGAATCTTTTTTCTCTCTCTCTCTCTCCTATACACGCAAACGGTGGTAGAAGAGGACCTTTAATATGGGGTGTTGTGCGTTATCGTGGGGTTTCCTCTTCCTATTCGACTAGTTTGTACTTCTCCCTGCTTTGTGTGAGCTGAACAACATCAGTCTACCCCTCTATACATCTAACTATATCGAAGGCGAGAAAGGCAGTGTGGTGAGGCACTCCTTCGCCCTTCTCCTCCCCCTTCACAGTTTTTAGTGGCGCGTGCGGTCAGGGAATGAGAGCGAGGCTAGACCACTACGTTGCTTCGCGCCATCCGAGGACACAGAACGCCTTTTTAACGGGAAAGGGAAGAGAGGAATCGATACGCGCACTACACGAAGGGAGCAGAGCAGGATGCCGCCTACACCGTACTCGGAGCACATGCAAAAGCTAGCCGCGCAGATGCGAGCCCGTGTGCACACGCAGTCTTTTGCAAACGCGTTTCAGGCATCCATGCATGCCGTTCCAGACGAACGTGCGGTGGCGGCTGATCAACGACTGCGCAAGCTGCGAGCGCTTTGCGATCTGCACGCCCGAACATTCGATCCCTCCTTCAAGAAGGAAGCAATGGGAATTCTTCAAACGTTGCCGCTGAAGTCTACGACGGATGATCCGCACATGGTTTACACGCTGGGCGCGCTGCGATCGTGTGCCTACTTGGGTGCCACAAGCTCTCCTGCCACCTACAATCTGCTCAACCATATAACACGGCACACATTCATGCTCGACGCTCACAATATTTATCACCTGTGCGCCACTCTCAGTGAGTTGCAACACCCACAGACGTCTGAGGTGCTCTCGATTATCTTACCACGTGCGACAGAGGTGGTTACAGACATGACCGCTTACGAGGCTCGCCGAGTTCTTTACAGCTTCGAAGAACACGAACTGCTGACCGAGGAGCTTTGCGAGAAGATTTTGGCTGTGCAAAAAGGGGCTGTGAATGAACTCGAGGTCATGGACCTCGTGAACGCCGTAGGATTGGTATCAAGGACGAAGTCAGAGAGCATCGCTCGTGATTTTCTGCAGGCAGTGACACCACGCGTCTGCTCTGTGCTGCGGGAGCGCACGGAGGAGCTGCACCGCTTCAAGATGTCTCTCATCAATGGGTCTCAGGGAGAGGCTACCTTTACCTGTGCGTCCGCTACTTCTTCGTCGGCACCCGCGTCCCTGGCGGCAGGACCGCGTGCGTCCGCTGAGATGAGTCCGACGGAACAGGTGGCGCAGCGTAAAGAGGAGCAACGATATCGAGCGTTTTGGCGGGCCGAGTTTCGTGCCGTCTGCGCTCTTCAGCGGGTGCTGCACGGACGCATTTCGTGGCTGTGCTGGGCACCCAAACCGCTTCTGAACGAACTGGTGCGTTGCGCGGTGCTGTGGAGCGAACCTTTGCCCCTGCCAGCAACCTACGGTGCCTCCGGCGATGAGACCGTGATGATATCCGAACGTGTCGACCACGCAACTGACCTGCTCGAGGCGAAAAG
Source organism: Borovskyia barvae (assembly GCA_030849085.1). Classification (NCBI taxonomy): domain Eukaryota; phylum Euglenozoa; class Kinetoplastea; order Trypanosomatida; family Trypanosomatidae; genus Borovskyia; species Borovskyia barvae. Next base: position 20,900 of record JASAOM010001044.1, read on the forward strand.
CAACGAGGCAATATCCGAGGTCCAAGCATTGCCGCAGCTGGAACGCAGCGACTTGTGTGGTTGCTTAAAGATGCTGCACTTCACTTCATACCGGCATCGGCCTGCTATGCGCATTCTCTCTTCGCGTATCTCGTGTGCTGACCAGACGTCCGACGCGGCCAGGTCAACGAAGCTGCCCTCCAGGCTCGTGGAGGCCGTCGAGGCTCTTGCGTACTTCTATGCGGTCGATTGTGCGCCGGCCTTCGCTTCGATGATGGGAGAGGTGATGGTGGACGTTCTGGCTGCTGTTGCTGATGCTCCTGCAGAGGTCCAGCAGGACTCTTCCCACCTTGACGTGAATGATCTGCGAATGAGTGAGAGGATCGTGCTGCGAGCACTACTCAGTTGTGGGCGGATGCTTTCCACCCGAATGGAGAATCCTGTGCGTAAAGTGCGCCAGTCCGAGAGGCTCGTTCTCTCGCTTCAGGAGGAGGCGGCTGACGCGATACTTGGCTATGCGGTGTCGTTGGCCACTTTGCCCTCCACCGAATCATACCTCAAGATGGCTCTCCTGACGCATAAACACACCTCAAAGTCGTTAGAGGCGAGGGAGAACAGCGCCAAAAACTTCGCAGGGGCGGCGCACTTTCTCTATAGCGCCACTATCCTCCTTGCTCTGGTGGCAGATAAAAGGGACAGGCCGCTGCCATCCGTTAACCAAGCCGCCCTTGGCCAGCTGAAGCATAATGTGGCGCAGATTGTCGATCTGATCGGAAAACTCGGGGCCAGCGCCTCAAAAGGGCCGACAAAGGAGCTAGTCGAGGAAATCGCCTTCGCTCTTTGGATTCTGAAAACGCACCCGCAGCTGCTCGACGGTGCCACGCTGCCTCCGTAAGCTGAGGCTGTCGTTTTGAGGGACAGCCTTAAAGTACTTAAGGAGGAGCCGCCAAAGGAAGAGAATGATGTCGTGAGGAGGGAGAGAGCTATCCTGTGAGAAGTGGTTGGGATGGCTTGCACACCGGTGTTTCGATCGGAGAGCACTCATAAAGAGCTTCATCTATTCGTTGGTCGATTCGAAACGCTCGAAGGATATTCTCCTTTCGGTACCCTTCCCCCACCTCCCTTCTCGACTCCATCGTCTCGTCCAACCTTTTCTTTCCCCTGAAGTTACCGAGTGGTGCCAATCCGTGTGGTGGCACTTGACGGCGACGTTGCATTCTTCTGCCACTTTCTGATGGCCTTCTCAGAGGTGACTAGGAGCCACTTCTGCCACGCACAGGAGGTTCTCCGAATTTGAAAAGGGACAGAAGAAAGATGGCATTCAAATGCGGAGTCGCAGTGAGCTTGAAGTCCTTTTTTTTTTCGACGGGTGTGTGTGTTTATAGTCAAAATAAAGAACAGAAGATGGGGTGGACTGGTGGATCGGCTAAGGGAGGGGGGGGGAGGGTATGCAAGAGGAAGTCTCGTAGGAATCAACCTCGGTGCTGGGATGTGGTGTTTGTACCGTGAGAGTGGGTCGACTCTCTTTGAGGGTGCCGCAATGTGCCGAATAAAGAAAGCGGTAAAACGTCGGTGCGAGGCTCCTTCCCATATTTTTTGTTGTTGCCAATCACTGGATGTCGCTCTCCCTCTTCCCTCTGCTTTCTCTTTCGATGTTGCTGGAGTGGCCTTGACCGGTGTAGCAATCTGCTAGAGCAGTGAACTACCTCTCCCCTCTCTTTGTCCTCCTGCTCTTCAGTTGTTAAGGTGTAGGATCGAGTGTTCTACGCTGGCTTACAGAATTTTCAGCGCCGGAAAAGGTGAGGGTGAATAAAAAGAAATGAAGGAACAAAAACAAGATGGGAAGATAGGGGAAAATCTTTTTGTATCCAGCAACAACAGCAGGCTTGGATTCAACTGGTGCTGCGATGCAACCGGCAAGTGCTGGTACGAAGCTCTCCGTGATACAGCTTCACCAAACGCCATCGCCCTCTTTTCTGCGTCCGGACTCCCGAAGCTCTTTTTGTGTATCCCTAGCGCCTCCTTCTTGACTCCCTGTCTTCTCACTTCCCCATACCTCATGCATGTCTCCTTTACTTCGAATTATTCTGTCGGGCTAGTATGCTTCGGCGCATATTGGTTGCATTCTACTGCAGTGCCTTGGGAAAGATACTGTATCGCTTCCAACATCTCCATCCTCCTCTTCTCTTTTCTCTTTCCATTACCTTTCTGTCGTCCGGATTCATGTAGTGGACGTCCCTCTCTTGTTATTCCTTCCGGAGTGCTTTTGTGTGAAGGCGGCAAACCTTCAGACGACGGGGATAGTTATAGGGCAGACACACGCAGACCGCGTTTTTGTGGCTCTAGAAGCGTCGGTAGCCTGGAACGTTCTGGGCAACGAGGACCCCCGAAGTAGACAGAGGCAAGAAAAGCTTTTTGATCGTGGGCGGCGTGGCGCTCTTCATAGCCAGCGCAGGACGCAGCGGGCCAGAGGTGCCATTGCGGTATCTGCCCTCGCTATTTTCTCTTATTGCTCCGTTCTCTTCTCTTCTACTGCTACGGCGCTGCCCTCGGCTGGCTTCACAATGTTCTCGAGCAAGGAGTTGACGAGTCCTGATGTTGACGAGGTGGCCTACCTGCGTTACGCCCTTCGCGCATCCAGTTACAGTGCGGAACAAGCACGTCTGCAGAACTGCATTTCGGAGGTTCAGAATGACATTCAGGTGATTCTTGCGGAGCATGCAGATGATCTTATTGACCAAACGCGCTGCACGTCTCACGCGCAACGCGAGGTCGCGGCGGTCCACCAAACAACGGACTCACTTCAAAAAGCATCTGGCCGCTTGCGCATTATGATAGAGGAGCCTTTTCTTCTGCTGCAGCGTCAGGTGAAGGCGCTAACCGCGACGCAGGAGGTGGTGCACCTGCTTCAATCGACCAATCGATTTCTATCGCTCAACGCAAAGCTGCACGAACTGTTATCTGCGTCACCTCCTGCACTCGATATTATGCGTGCTGCCTACACCTTGAGAGAGCTGGAAGAGGTATTGCAAGAGGAGCAAGTTCGATCTGTCCAGCTGGTGGAAGCGCAGCTCCCGACGGTGGAACGGTACGCCACCACCATTCGAGGAAAGGTGCATGAGCTACTCGCTATGACAGAGTTGACCTCCTTGCCGAGCAACCCCACTGATGCTTCGCCGCAGGCAGCCTCGCCCACCGTCTCCATTTCACGGGTGGCTACGCAGGTGAACATGGGTTTACAATGCTCCTATGTACTGCGGATGCTTTCGCGTACAGTGCAGGGGATCATGACGGAGCGGCGCCGTGAGGTGCTTCGTACGATAATGCGAGAACTGGACCTGCACGTCATCGAGGAGCGCATCGCTGGGGAGCGCGATCGACTTGCCCCGGCACAACCCGATGGACAAACTGGTAGCGTATCAGAGCAGGCGGTGACGGCGCACGTGGTGCTTACTCACATCCAGAAGACGCTTTTCATCGCCGTACAGCACGCCCAGTGCATCCTACTGCTCTGGCGCTTGCTACTGCAAAGGCGGGATGCTGAGCGGGGGATACCGTATCTGTCCGCCGTGGACACGCCGGTGCAGCTACTCGTAGAGTTTTGGTCTACAGTTACAGAAAAGCTCCGCGAGCGACTCAACAGCCTCCAGAAGCGGCATGCGATCCGAGTGGCCCTGGCGTCTTCCTTTCCCCAGTATCACCACTTAATGATTAGTTTCCTTTCCCGCACGGACGTAGCAGGCACCACCGAAGGATCGCCAGTGCCCAGGGCACTTTCTGACGTTGTTGGGGTGGAGGGTATCGGTGTAGCCGGGGGCCGCGGTGACGAGGTCGTTGTTGCCTCCTCCTCCTCTATTCACGTCACGCAGTGTGGTATGGGGGACTATTTAGATCTGATCGATGCAGTCGACGCCGCTGTGCGTACGATGAGCTATGTGAAGGGAGCATCTCTAGCTGCGTCAGGCAAAGGCCTCTCTGCTGCAGTACCCGGCGAGGCGCAGGACTTACGGCAGATGTGGCTGGCTCACGTTAGCGATGAAATACGGGGTGCATTTCACACGATTGTTCTAAACCGGCACCGGGAAGTTGTTGCTGGGGTGCTCTCCCGTCTTTCGAGCATCATACCGAGTTCGGCGACGATGGCGGCGCAGTCCGCCTCCGTTGCACCCGTGCGCATGCAAAGCAACCGCCACCCCCCCGTCCCGTCGCAGGCTAATGTGCTTGATACGGCCAGCTACACGAGGATGGTGCTCCACGAAATGCAACTGTTCCGGAACGACCCGTACACTATGGAGGTTTTACTCGATTGCGTACTCATCTGCTTGCGCCAGCTTTGGGGTCGATTGGGGGAGGTGGAGGGGCGTCATCCACTCCCCCCGCTTCCGGCGGTGGCTGCTGTGCCGACGCTGTCGCAGATGATGCATCTTTCTATCGCGAATGGCTGCACCACGCTCGCGTATGACTGCACCACCGTCCTGGCGATGGTGCCGCAGCCAACTCCATGTGCAATCCGTGATAAGCGGGACGGCGAGTCCCGCGCTGCGAGCACCTCAGCCGCCGCGTGCTCAAGTTTCCCCAGACCTTCGCACCTCGACCCCTACTCCCTCGTGCTAGAGCAGCTTGAGGTGAAGCGGATGGAGCTGCAACGCCTCATTAAGGCTTTTCACGACATGAGTGAGAAGTTGACACTTCCATTTATGCATTCTGCCTTGGCGGGTCTCTTACCAACGCTCACCAACGTGGTGGAGGCCACGCTCCACCAAGAGCTGATATCCTCTTTTGCCACGGCTGGTAAGGCCGCTGATGCCCTGCAGCCAGAGACGACAGAGCGCACAGCAGGTGTAAATAGCCGGGCGGCCCTGACGCAGTTGCAGTCGCAATTAAGTCATTTTCTCGACCGTTTCTTCTTCCTAGTGGACGTGCGTACGTCGGACTGGCTGAAGTCCTGCCAACACATGGCAGATGCGCTGCTCGTGCGGGTTCTTATGCGACTTGCCGTGACGCTCCCACCTGCAGCACGGCGTGGCTTTCTCTCTGTGACAGCGCCAGCGTACGCGCGGGTGCTTCAGCGGACGATGCCGCCGCTACTGCATTTCGTGCAGTCAATCGAGTCCGCCGGCGCTGGAGGGCGCACCACCGCGTTGATGCGCGGCTGCGTCCATCAAGTACAAGGGTTCTACGAGATGTGCGGCAGGCTCGGTGGTGGTGGTGACTCCGTAGTATCCGCAGCTGCTGCTTCGCAGCTTCTCGCGACCTTGAAAGAACGCCTAAAGCCACCTGTTCCTGAGTACTTCGCAAAGCTGCTTTTGGTGCAACTCTGCCTCTTCGCAGCGCCTACTTACATTTCTACGGACGAATCCTCCCCTGCAACGCAGCGGGCGAGTGATATCTCCGCGACGTTGGCCGCGTCCGATCGCGCCGCTGCTCAAGACATCGAAGAGCTTCTCCTCGCTGAAGGTGCTGCGGGCGCGAAAGCCGCGGATGGGGAGGATGGCACCGACGCACTGAGTTCGAGCAGCGCCACCGAAAGTCGGAAGGCAGCGTCACTCCAGGTGTTAGGCGCGCGCTTCAGCGAAGTTATCGAGGCTGCCCCACCCGAGTTGGCATCGCCATTGCGGGAGATCTGGGGATGTATCGACACAAACGAATAGAGCCGATGCATTCGGGCGGAGTGATGGCATGCAGCAAAGCTGAAATCGTGCGCATGTTGGTGAATATCTCTCTTCACATCGGTGACGTTTTACTTTCTTTTTTTTAGTCGTTCGCCTCCTCCGCGTTTTGTTTTGTGGACACTTTCGTGGAAACGTCCGCTGCTGCTTCTTCTCTCCCTCGGGTCGCTCTGAAACGCGGTACTGCCTGAGCGGTAGATGCGGAGGCTTAGCAGCATGTGACAGCTGAGTTTCGGTGCTGCTCCAGGTCCGTGAAGGGGAGGGGAAAGAGGGACGCTGACTGCAGAGATACCGTGTCTTGCATTCCGTGGCAATCTGAGGATGTGCTTCAGGCGATGCAGTAACACTGCTGTGCAGAGCTGAGGGCATTGCTGTCACGGTCACAAGGGACCAGAGATGGCTACCGTGAAAAGTACGCGAAGTAACAGAAGGATAAAAAGGACTGCAATGGCAGTCGCCGCTGCAATTCTCTTCCCCTCGCCATTCTTCGGAATAAATTCTTCTAGAATTTCTTTTTTCGATGAGTTTCTGTGCCATCAGTGGACGGCTTTGGGCTGACTTGAATCCTTTCAGATGGTTCCATATTGGCTTCCTCTTCTTCACCACCAACGTTGTCTTGGTAGCCTCAAGGCTCTTGATCGAGCTTGTTCTGCCACCGCTGCGTATTTCCCGCTGTACTGTTTAGCCCTGGTCGATGCTGCTTTCCCTCGTCGTTAGAGTGAACGCGTGCTGGCTCTCATCCTCCTTCATTGACCTTGGTAACCTTCTCCTTTCTCCTTACTCGCTTCCATCACCAAAACCGCCAAAGAGAGAGGGAGCTCGGTCATTGCGTGGGAGCATTACGTTCCTGTACGACCTTTTCTCTATCAAACCTTCCAAAAAAAAAAATTGGTCTCCTCTCCCTTCCTTAGGTCACCAATCCGCTCCCTACTCTCACGGCTTCTTCAAAAAGGGCGAAACGTATCGGCGCCCCTCTTCCTTCGTCGGATTTGCATTCCCGTTGCCCACACGTCCTGCGCTGCAGTGAGGCATTCGAAAGGGAGAAAAAAGGGAAAGCGGAAGCAGACATCCTGAGGGCATTGATGGAACACAGTGGTGGGCGGTATAGAGAGCTCGCCTCGTAGTCTTTTGAGGTAGAAACGGTTGGGGTGCTTGTGCGCGCTTTCTGTGCTGCTCCAAACAGTAGTGCGGAGAGAAAAACAAGAGCGTCACGGAGCTGCTTCCCTCACTCCCTTTTTTCTTTCCCGTCATGTCGGAGGTGTTGCTGAAACAACTGGAGCAGATACTCGCACCGTGGGACACACTACCGGTGAAAAACGATGTACCTAACCCGAGGGAGGAAGCGGTTCCATCTCAAAATGCTGGCCATGAGGAGATGGCTAGAGATGGAGAAGCTCTGCGTCCACCGCGGTCGCGTCCATCCGTGACTTGGGCTGTTGAAGAGCCCTCGACATCCTCGTCGACGGCTGCTGCGGCGTACTTCACTCTATCCCGCGCAGCAACTACTCGACTTGAGCTGGCTCGGGCAGCTCTTGCGCTGTTCGCCTCGAATGCTGGTATGTATCGTCCTTTCCTTGTGAAGGTGTTTCGATTCTTGTTCGATCACGTCGACGAGCTGCGGGAGGAACAGTTCCAACTGCGCATAGAACGGGCTGCGTGGCGGCAGGAGTCCAGTGCGTCTCTAGCGCGTGGTCTTGGCAACTCGGGTTTAGCTGGGTCCACCCCCGAGGAACAGAATGCGGTCGCCGCAGCCTACGAAAAGGTTCGACTGACGGAGACGCGGATGGAGGTTCTGGTCGAGGAAGCGGCGGTGCAGCGGGATCACTTCAAATCCCAGATGGAGACACTGAAGCGGCATCAGTACCACCTGGAGGATCTGCTGCGACATCAAATGGAGATGGCTCAGGTACTGCTGGACCACCGCCTTCATCAAGATCTCATGACGGGCCATCAAAGCTCCGCTGTCACTGCTGCTGCTTCGGCTGCGCAGTTGTTAAAGGGGAGCCGTCCCACGGAGGCAGTCGAAGCTCGAACAACCCACGGTGGAAGCAATGAGGCCTCCGCTCCCACACATGACTTTCTCGGCTTCGAAGTGGCGCGCCCTGCCTTTCGATCGCCAGAGCGGCGGGACGCGGAGTACGTGCAGCGGCTCATTAGTCGTGCAGAAAGTCAGCTCATTTTAGAACGCACCGAAGATCAACTTCGTGAGGTGCGAGCCCAGTACGACGGTTTGCAAAACAAACTCAATTCCTTGCTGAAGCTCAATTCGCGTTACGCGCACCAGGCAGTAGAGCTTTCGGCACGACTCAGCATTCTCCATGAGCACAACATCGCGCTAGCAGCGGATGTTCAGCTTTTCCAGCGCGACTTTGTGCGTGAACGACAACGAACAGAGCGGCTACAGCACGAAGTATCGGTGGCGAGGGGCGTCGTGCTAACCATGCTGCAGGTACAGCCCGACAGTCCGCAGAACAACGACGAGGGTCCTGCGATGCTGGAAGACTACCCTGATGCCTCGAGGCGGAGGAAAGCGGAAGAGAAACAGTCCGTATCAGAGTACTCGTCATCCCTGGGTAATGCTGAAAGAGTCGCTTCCGCTAATACGTCGAGGGCGGGCGGTCCTAGAGGGAAAACAGTGCAATACGCGTTTGAGACACCGCCCTTGCCGGCTGTGAAGGCTGACGAGGTGCCAAGTAGCCCCACGAAGATGTCAACCCCAGTGACGCCAGCGGAGGGTATGCCTCACAAAGTTTCTTTAGATGCGGAGGGCGAGATGGAAGCCGCACTTCAGCTTTTGCCGGATGCGGACTTGCGGTTGCAGCTTCAGAATCTCCTCGCCGTGTCCGATGCACAGAATTCCGGCATCATCAAGTCTTCCTTGCTGAGGATTTTGCACCTTCATACGCTTACCAGCGGCATCAAGAGGATGCAACGTGTTGGGAATAGTGACGCTTTCTTTCCTGCTACAAGTGCGCTGCAGGGTTGGCTGTCCTCCTCTTCTGTTCCCAAATTGGTAGCACCGTACGGCTTGCGTCCCGAAGTGCCATCGCAGCTCCGCAGCCGATATGCGGTCCCACGCTTGGTGGTACACCCCGTTGTCGCGGAGGTATTCGTTCATGAGCTTCTTTCGCAACGCCAAGAGGTCTTATGGTTCGCCCAACAGCAGCTGGAGGAGCATCGCGCGCGCGTGCGGGCTACGGAAGGAAAGTCGCGCGCTGCTGTTGGCGGAGACCGTGCATCGTCCAGCAGCGGCTCCGCCACGCTCATGTCGCTGCCAGAGTTTATCGAGCTCTTTATCCTCACCGTCTGGCTCAAAAGGCCCGACCGCTACCTGCCCCTCCTCCCACCCCAGACGCTGGCGAGGCTGGTGGAGAGTGAACACTCCCAGGTGAAGGCGCATCGCTCGCTTACTCACAAGGGAACCCCAGCAGGCAGCGCTGGTGGTGATGGACGGCCTGAGGGGGCGGCAGGGAAGCTTTCGCATCACATTACTCTCTGGGACCTGCGCCACGTCGTGCACTCAGCGCATTCAGCGGCAGACCTCGGGCAGCTCCCCAGTGAGGCGCTTCAGCTGACCTACGCTCTGAACACCGCCTCCCTTCAATTAACGGCGGGCCCGCTGACCTACGCGTACGGGCTGACGTCGCGCGGAACCCTCTGCGAGGCGCTGTTCGACCTGTTCCGCGCAGAGCGGTCCGTGTTTCTGGAGCTCTGCCGCGCTGTAGAGGTCGACATTCTCACGACGCATGCGGAGGCGGAGGCGGAGGCGCGCTTGCGTGCGGCGGAGCTAGCAAACACCAGCAAAGATGCTCAAGAAGGTCACCGCAGCTCCAGGAGAGAGAATTCATTCCCACAGACGACGGCGAAGCCGCGACCCTTGTATGGCTCCATACCAGTGGTGCAGGTGGCGCGTATATTGGTGGCCATGTATCCTGGATATTCGGTAGACTTGTTGGAGCAGCTTATGCGAACCGCTGTAGAGGACGGGACAAATCCCTCCGAGAACCCCACGATGCTGTTCTATGAGGCCCTCCTGCCTGGCCGAATGCTGCCGGGCCGCGCTACAGCCACCATGTCGGTGGATACTTCTCAAGCGGTTGGCACCGCGTTTGCTTCCATCTTCTACACCACCATCTGCGATGATGCACAGCAGTCCATGCAGATGGTAGAGGACAGTGTCGCGGGCTACGCACGGGGACCGACGCAGTCAAATAATGCAACTGCACTTTCACTTTCTGCCAACGCTACTGTAACATCGGTGACAGCGACGGCGACAGCGCAGCAGCTCACTTCTCTCGCCTTCCTCGGTATTCCGCGTTCGGAGGTGCAGTGCTGGGGTCCAGCGCTGCGAAGCGTGATCTATCGATGGCGGCGTCTGCGCACCCCTAGGCCTGACACATCGGCCGAGGAAGTCCACGCCTCCCCCACTGCTGCGACAGTGGAGAGCCAGGGTATCTCGGATAGGGAGCAACGCCAAGAGGATTCGAGCGAGGGCTTACCTGAGGCATGCAAGAGCGGCGGCTTCGCAGTCCCGTCGCAGCGACCACCGTCATCTCCACTGCCCCCTACCTCTGTACCGATGCGGGGCATGGTGGGGGTCGAAGACACGAAGGCTGCAGCTGCAGTTTCCTCGGTTGCTCGGGTGCCACTTGGGGACGTGATGCCGTACCTGCGCAGCCATCTGCTGCTCCGACGAGGGCTCTACATCTGGGCCGCCGAAGCGTCACTCTCCACCACCACCGCCTCGGCGGGGCAAAGAAATGATCAACACAAGGAGCTCCTTAGCTTAGTAGCGGCGCGTGCCCAATCCTCCGCCGAGGTGGGCCTGCCATCCGGCTGGGCTGCCTTCCACGAGGCCTTTCTCCAGCGTTGGGAAGGGTGGTGCAGTAAACACAAAAGTACTGCTGCTCCTTCTGTGACCCTCGCAACGGAAGGTCCAACCGAGCTGGCGACGTTCAATCAATTGCTTATGAAGGCGGACCCGTATCGCACCCGGGCGTGGGGCAGCGAGGAGCTGACCCGTGATAATCCTCTCTTGCATCCTATTTCGTATGCCTGGGAGCCTGCGGCCCCGACCGAAGGCTTTTCTGAGGAATTGCGGAGGACTGTGCAAGATTCGACGAAGGCCAGCGGAGGAGCTCTCACTGCAGCTACCCTCAAACCGAATCGAGTGAACCGGAAGTCCACGAAGGCGCGCTGAACGTTTCTGCTGGGGTGTATTTGTAGGCCCTTAACAGGTGCTCGAGGTCCGCTTTTGACGGAAGCTGGAATTTTCATTGTGCGCCTAACGGAGAAAGGAGGAAGGTGGGGTGATACATCATGCAGCAAGGCGATGTGATACTTATCACGGATGCGTTTTTGTGAAAAGCAGCTCCCAACGAAACTTCACTGGAGGCGCCTGCGATCGGCAGCACACTGGGACTGGATTCGTAGAGGACTGGGCCCTTTTCTGTTTTTGTTTCTTCTCCTCGCCTTGCCCCCACTTTCTGTGCCGTTTCATCCTCCTCCCTCCTTTCCCCCTCTTTCTCGATCTCTCGTCCGTTGGTCCTCTCCCGCGGTACTTCCACTTCGTGATTGTTGTTCGTTACTGATATACCCGCTGATTTTTTTTCTTAGCAGTGAAAGTACCCTTGTGCGCTCTATCCCATACATGCATTGCTCTGCTTCTCAATATATACATATATATATATATATATATGTGCCTGTGTGTGTGTGTGTATCGCCGATGTCTACACATCTTCCCCCCCCCCCCCATCTTTGGCTGCTGCGTCATCTTTCGTTTCATTTTGGTAGCTCTTCTCCACGTTTCGGTTCCCCACCGCATCTCTTTCGCCTCGCTGTATGGCAACGAAGTGGGTTGTGGTTGTGGTGGTGATGGACCCCCTCATGGCTGCTGTTCTCTTCTGCGACCTTCGTGACCGCTCTCTCAGGGACGCCGGTTCGCTCGCTTACGGCGAAGAACACATAGGTGAGTGAGACGGATAGGCGAAAACCGGTGGGTGGCGTGAGGAGAAAAGCTGATCCCTGCGTCCTGAAATACACCGTCACGGCCCGAGCATGAGCCCGTCTCCGATGAGGAAATCAGGTCGGATTCGTTCCTTCGATGCTCAGAACGCTTTCGTTCACCCACGGCGAATGCGAATCTTCAGATCCTTTCGACTTCCTTTTCGTATCGTGGTAAAACCCGATAAATATGCCCCCCCCCATAACTGCCTTATTGTTTCTCTCTCTGCCTCTCTTCTTCCTTTGTACTATTGCTGCACAGGTAGCACATCCCGTAGATCCTGAGCTCACGAGCACACGCACGCACATCCGATTGTGCTTTCCCCCTTTTGCTGTGCCCGCTTCGTAAGCGAAAAAGAAACGCTGAGAAGACGCACCTCCTTTTCGCTTTTCTCACTCTCCTGATCTCTTCCCTCTCCCCCGCAGAATCTCTCTGGTAGTTCGTGGCCATGTCGGATGAAAAAGTGAAGCTTTTAGTGCTGGGCCCGGTGAAGAGCGGCAAGTCGACCATCACAAACTTTTTGTGCGGTACACGCGAGACGCCGATGAGCAAATACTATGAAACGAACCCGCTGCGTATTGTGGAGACGGAGATCGAGTTGGACTCCACAAACCTCACCGACCGCCGTGTGGTGTTCTCCGGCGGCGATGCAAAGACGAAGCGGGTGGTCGTGCAGATCTGGGATCTGAGCGGCAACAGCAAACATCAAGCAGGGTGGCCGGCTGTTGCAAATAAGGCGGATGGAATCATCTTCGTCTTCAATCCCGCCATGAAAAATGCCGAAAAAGAGTTGTCGCTGTGGCACAAAACGTTTGCCTTGAATCAATCCGAGTTGGACGCGGCTGGCAACTTTGCGTACCGCGTGCCGGACAAACACTGCCTTGTCTTTGCACATCATTCTACGATGCCAACGACTGCCGCTGGTGAAGGGATCCCTCCCATGCCCAAAGGCCTGGAGAAAATCAAAGTATTAGAGACCTCGTTGGATTACCATAGTGACAATTTTAAGGCGGCGTTCGATAAACTCATCGAGTCCATTGTAGTGACTCGGATGGAGGCTGAGGAGGATGAGGTGCTGCATCGCGAAGGCCGGACAAACGCATGGGGAAAGGCCGCTTCCGCGTGACACACCCGTTGGACAGCCTTTCTTTTTATTTCTTGTACTTTTCGTTTTCGGGATCGATGGGGGAAAGAAGGTGAGGTGCGGCAAGAGGCAGATCGGGGCGGAGGCGGTGCTCCGTCCCGGCGTTGCGTGGGAATGGTGGTTGGGGAAGATGTACAGCAAAAAGGGCGAATCATGATAAGTTGCGGCTCGACGCGTGTGAGGTGTTGGGGTACTTCTGCATGGAGAAAGAGGTGTGGGTTGAGCGGTGTGTAGTCCTCTTATGTTGGTCCCTTCTTTCCCTCCTTTTTTATTTTTTTTGAAATGTATTTCTGCCACGACATCTCCCTTCTTTGTTGTCAACCCTCTTCGATAGGCCGCCGGGGGTATTGTCTGTGGAAACTGTGATGCAGAGCAGGAAAGCTCATTCATGGATACCTTGGGGGTGGGGGGTGGAAGGGTTCAAATTAAAAGGAAGGGAGAGGTGAGGATTGTCGCCTCATTTCTAAAGACGAGGGAGCTTTTTCTCCCCTGTCCATCTTCTTTTTTTTTGTAACGTGTCTTCCCCTCCTCTTTCTTTTCGTCTCTCTCTCTCTCTCTCTCTCTCTCTTCGTGTTTTTCTTTTGCGGGGATGTGGAGCAATCCCTCGAAGAAACGACGAAGATGAGCTGGAGTGATGCGTGGTGAAGAGAGAGAGAGAGAGAGAGAGGGAGGGGGCGAGTGGGGACCCTTTTATTCCTATGCATGCGTCAGTGCACGGGGAAGCAGGATGATCGTTAAGAAGAAGTCTCTCTCTCTCCCTATATATATATATCTATATTGTAAGGGGAGCGGCGTCAAAGGACGGACCCGTTTAGAATCAAAAGGATCTCTTTTCCACCGGGAGCAAAGCAAAGCGAAACAACCATACTGCCTCGCATGTTGCCTAGGCTGTTTACTCTCATCTTCTTCGGGCGTCTAGTGGGCGACTCCGATTGCCACTGATTCTCCCCGCTCGATTTTTTTTGGCTGGTAGCCATCCATCGCTCGCCATCGTACACCTCTAGTGATGCGGACATACTCTCTCTTCCTTCTCTCGCCCCCATTTTTCTTTCGGTTTCTGTCTGCCTTTCCCCTTGAATGCGCGTCGCCTGACATCTTCCCCTTCGCTCACCTGCTCTACCGCCACGCGCCATCGTTTTTTCTTATTTTGTCGCACAAACCTAACGATTACGAACTGATCCATATCTATATGCAATGGGCGGTAGTGGCTTACACACTCCCCGAAGCAGCGAACATACGCAAACACGTAACCAAAAAAAAGAACGCGCACCTTCACAACCCCCCACACAAACACACACACACAAGGGTTTGCGTGACTCCACGAAGAAAGAGCTCCAGGGAACGGTGAAGTTGAAGGGAAAGCAAAAGGGGGGGGGGAAAGAAAAGGGGAGATTGAGGACAAAACATCATCGGCACGCATCGCTTTGGGTTCTTCCCTCTTTCCTTCATTTCCGAGCACCCCCTTCCTTGCCCTATCCACCGCCTCTCTTTCTCTCTCTCTCTTTCTCTTTCTCTCGAGGAGCTGGGAGGGGGGAGACTTTCGCTGTTGTTTTTCCCCTCCCCTTTTTTATTCACCACTCCATCTCCTCATCGTAGGGCCTGTTCTGCGCGTTCTCTTACATTTACCTTCTTTTTTTCTGCGCTTACTCCCCCCCCCCTCTTCTGTTCTTTGCCCGTGCTTTCAAGCACGCTCGCACGTTCTTCTTCACTCCCTCTCTTCTCCTCTCTTCCCAGTTTCAATTTCCCTTTTCCTTTGTGCGGCATCGTAAGCGTGCTTCTGTATTTTGGTGTCCCGATTTCTTCTATCTTTTTCTTCTTCTGGGGGGTGTCTAGCTGGAAACACCCATTCCTCCTTCTCCGCCTCCCCTACCTCTCTCTTTTTTTTTAAAAGGCGCTCGCCTCGGCCCCCCCTTTGGTTCTTCCTCTTCCTCCTGTTCCGTTTCCTTCCCCTCTCCTTTTTTAATTTTTTTTCGAACTTTCCGCTTTTTGGGGGACGTTGCCCTTTCTGAGACCGTCGTTGACCTGTTTTTCCTCTGCTACTCTCTATATATTTATGGATATATATTTTCTCCCTTTTCTCTGTTCTCTCTTCCCTACTTTTGGAAGGTTTGTTGCTACCCTCCACCTTGGGGAAGTACATGGGAGCGTTTCGCACCCACTTCTCCTTCTCCTCCCCCTCCTCGCTAGTGCTCCCTCCGTCTTCTTCCTCCTCCAATCGTTTCTCACCTCCCTACTTTCCTGAACACGCACAGACTCTCTCACGCACTCACTGACTTTGCACGCGTAGGCAGGCCTATTTTATTTTCTTTTTTTCTCATCTCTCCTTGAGGCGCTCAACGCTTTTGTTCTCACCCTTTCTACGGTACTGTTCCGTTTTGACGGAAAACAAAACTGCATTTTTCGCTTCATTTGAGAACGAAACGGAAGAAACGACCACAGAGAGTCGCGTAGAGACTTATACGAGTGAGAACACACGCACACGCAACGCCAAAAGGGAGCAACGCAACGAAATAAATTTAGGCAACAGCAACATTTTTGGGGGGCTGTCGGAAGAAGTAGAGGAAAAAGGAGGTGCGCGTACTCTTTAAGGTGAGAGCACTTCGGTGCATATTTCAGAAACGGATCGAGAAAATAGTCGTCACGAGGCACAGAGGATTAGCCCTTTCGCTCCCTTCTTTTTTTTCTGCCTCTCAGTGGCGTTCACATCGTTCTTTGTTGTCTGCTAGAATAGTGCATATATATCTATATATCTTCTCCTTTTAAGACGTTCGGGTGCTAGGTGTGTATCCTTCGAGGGACTACTACCTCAGGTACACACATCGCATCTGGATAATTTCCTCCTCCGTGCTCCCCCTCCCCTTACATATATATATATATATATCTTTTTGTACGGTTCATCACGGTCGAAGAAGCTCCTCCTTTTTCTATTCTGCCGTCTCCTCTTACAACGGACTCACCGTCACGGAGACGCTCCTTTTTTTCTCGACTTTCTCTCTCTCTCTCTGTGTATTTTTCTTACTTGTTTCTCAACCTGTTTTAGGTGCGTGTTTGGTGTTTCACCAACTGAAACAGTAGCGAGGCCACATCGTATTCTCTCTCTCTCTCTATAAGGGGAAGGTCTGCACAGAGGGTTGAGGTTCTCGCGTGTGCGAAGAGGAAGAAAATTAACGATTTTGGAAAAGGCAAGGGACACACTCAAACCCCCTTTCTCTACGTCCTCACGGACGCAGTCAAGCAGGCGAAGAACGCCTTCCATTCCAACCGTTCGATCCGACGCCGTAATTCCTTCTCTCCCCGCGACTAAAGGAAAATTTTTTTGCCGGTGGTCTCCATCTCTTTTTCTGTTCTGTTTCGCGCACTCTTTTGTTCCTTCTTCCTCCTTCCTACACTGCCACTCCATCGAAATCATCACGAGCGTCTTTCCTCCCCCACCTCTCCTCCTCCCCAACTTCTTTTCCTCGTGTACTGTGCTCTCCACGGGATTTTGCTACTTTCTCTTCCTCCTTCTTTCTCCTTTTTCCTGGGCTACAGCCTGGAGATCTTCGTTTTCGTCGTGGTTCACCGCTTCTCTCCTCCTCCCTTTCTGCGATCCTTTCCCTCTTTTGGGTTTCCGCACGTTACCCTTTGGGCCTGCATGTTGTACGCTTTTTCCTCCATCTTTCTTTCTTAAAAGGAAACTCCATTTTTGATTTCGGTTTCGTGTGCTTCGGCTGCCTCTTCCTTTTCATCGCACACATTGTCTGGCTTTCACGCTTGTCGCCTACGGATTCTCCTCCTTCTTCCCTCTCTCACTCTACTTCCCTCCACTCTCTTATCCTTTCTTTTCTCTCTCTCTCTCTCTCTCTCTCTATATATATATATATATATTGGAAAAAAACTTTTCTTCCTCTTCCATTTTGGCGAACACTTGGGTGTGAGCGCTACCCTCGTCAAGCGTACTTGCGCTACGTGTGAAAAGGGAAAGAAAGAGATGAGTGGTAGGAGAAGACCCGAGTGTTCACTTTCTTATCTGGGGTAGCCTTCTCTTTCTTTTGCCACCTCCGCCTTCCTTTCTTCCCACATCGATTTTTTTGTATATCTTGCAGCCATCTCTGCGCGCTCTCGTCCAAAGTAGTGCGCGTGTGCGCCGGAACGTGTCGCTTTTTTTCAAGTTTGTTGATCCCAACCCTATTCGGTTTTCGTTTCTTACTTTGGTGCGTCTACGTACTTCAGTGGAGCTCCGATCTCGTTCTATATCTGTGTGCTTCGGTGTTTCGGCTTCTCTTGTGTTTTCTGATTTTGTGTGTTTCTTTTCCTCCCGTGTCGCTCTCCACACACCCTTTTCGTTGCTGTTGGGATTTTTCGGTGGTAGTGGTGCTGCAGGAACCTCGTCATTGTTTCTCCTCCTTATTTTTTGTTGTTGCTCGTGTATGAGTGTATCAGTCCCTCGCTTCTTTTCTTTCTGCGCTCTCTCCCCCTCCCTTTCTCCCGACTTCCGTTGCGTTTGTATCCTCTTTTCCTTTCCTTTCCTCCTCCTCAAAAGCGAGTGGTGGATCGCTCTCAGCGCGACGCTCTTTTGCCTCTAGGTGCCTCAACCGTTTTTGTTCGTGTCTCAAGGCGGCCACCTCGCTCTTCCCTCTTCTCTGGTATTCCGGGGTTTTTAAGCAAAGGAGGGGCGTGCGTGCGTGTGCAAACGTGCCGGAGAATAAGCCCCACCACCAAAGAAAGGATCGAGAGAGAGAGAGAGAGAGAGGCAGGAGACGGAGGACACCGTGAGTAACGAGAGAGAGGGAAAAAACAGCAGTGAAGAAGACGAGAGCGACGCACTCTCGCACAGAGCCGGGAACACGAAGGAGAGAGAAGGAGAAAAAAGAGAGTTCACCACCAGGGGACAGCGCTGGACCAGGCGCCGCGAGAGAGAGCAGCGCAGGTGACGACACAGCTCATTCGGAGGGCCGATTCCGCTTCCGAACTTAGGGCGAACACACACAACACCGGGCACGCAAAAAAAAAAAAGAACGCGGCTAGAACTTTAACGCGGGAACGGGTGGTCTACGTGCGCACCTTGCACCGTACGGACACGAAAGAACAGGCGAAGAGACGGCTCTTGTGGATCTACTCCTGAGCCTTGCTGCAGAAAGATTCGAGAGCCCATCGAAAACAAAAATAAGCAAACAGAGGGGAGAGGGAACAACGAGAAAGGACTTAAGGAAGGGTTGCATTCCCCCGTGAGGAAGAATCGAAGCGTTGGTCACGAAATTACCGCCCAACGTAGGTAACACGCGCGATATACACATCTATATATATATATATATATATCGCAAGTCGTGACCGACTGTTGAGTGGCTTTGGTGTCTCATCGCCTTCGTGGCAGTGCCACCTCTTATATATATATTTAGTTCATCCACTGTTGCTCCGCCTTGAGTCGAGAATACGCACCCTCCCGCCCCCATCTCTGTTGCTCTCCATCTGTGTTGATCGAGGAGAGAGAGGGAGAGTGTATCTTCCTACAAAACATCCCATCGTTTTTATTGTCATTTGCACCATCTCTTTTTCTTGTCTGATTTTCTCGCACATCCCATTAGGTGATCTTCTCCCGCTCTGACGCTCTCTGTCTCTCTCCCTCCCCACTTTCTTGAGTTTGCTTTTGTTCCTTTTCTCTCGTTACGTTCTCGCTTATTTTTCGCTTTGTTTTCGCATGTTTGACGTAGGGCACTGGACATTTGCCTTTACATTTTACTTTTCTCCTCTTCTTCTCTCTCTTTCTCCTTCTCACGCACGCAAATTTTGTGGAAGAGGTCTTACTCTAAACGTGCAATTGGGGGGGGGAAAAAACGCTAAAAAAAACTTTTGTGTGTGTGTCAAGGAAGAGAGGCGAGTTATAGGAAGTTTCTAGTAGCAAGGGAAAAAACGTATATAAAAATTGTGTGCGGACGTAATTTTTTTTTCTTGGAAGAGCGTCGAATTAGTGGTAGACGTTTCTAGTACTGTTCACTGTTGCTCTCGAAGCTATTTTGTGAACCGTTGCGGTTGAGCAACAGTGATCCCTTTTTTTTTTTGCGTGTGTGTGTGTGTGTGTGTGTGTCTGTTCTCCCTTCTCTTCTTTCTTTTTGTCCCTCCCTCCCCCCCCCCTTTTCACCCCCTTTTACTCTGCTCTCTTTCCTCCTGTTTTTTCTTTGAACGTGTAGGTGTAAGCGATTTCGTTCATGAGGGGTAGATCATGTGAAACCCCCCCCCCAAAAAAAAGAAGGTAACCGCTATATTTGATACACACCCTCAACAACTTCAGCTTCTGTTTCTGCTTTCTCCCCCACCACCACCACCACCACCACCTTTGCTCTTTTCTTCTTCACCTCTTCCCACATTTCTTTCCTTTCTTTTTTGTCTTTTTGATTGTGACTCTGCCGCTGCTGCTGGTGATTGTTTCCAGTGATCCCTGTTGAGGCACCTTTTTTTTTTTTCACAAAACCGGTGAAAAAAAATAATACTAACACTAATAAAAAACGAAAATACACGCGGATACAAAAAAAAATTCAACCAACACCAACAAAAGTGTCTTTTGTTTTCTCTTTTGACTATTTCCTTCCTCTCTTCCTTTTCTCATTGTCTTTTGTTTCCATTTCCCCGCCCCCGCTCCATCTTCCACGCTTTGTTTTCCTTTTCACCGCCTCCCGCTTTTGTTCCGCTCTCCTTCCTTTCTCTCTCTCTCTCTCTCTCTCGGTAGGGAGAACATTGCTCCTTCATACAAGATTTTCTTTAAAAAATCTCCTCTTGTGCTCTTCTCTCTTCGTTCCTTCGAGGAGAAAGGCGCTGATTCCTTTCCCTGTCTTGCGTTGACTTTGTGCGTGTACGCATTTATATATACCTACATTTTCTTCCGTTTTCATCTACTATTCATAGTCTTTTCAAAAATTTTCCTCTTCCATCTCTCTTACCTCCTCCCCATCCCCCCTATTCTCTGGGAGAAAGAGAAAGAAGGTTTGGGTGGGATACACACGCGCACACACGCACGTGAACCGCTTCTCCTACCCTTCCGTGTCATACCAGGTGCAGTTTGCCCCCCCCCCCTTTTTCATCGCTCCACTCTTCTTTTTTCCTGCCTCCTCTTTAATTTTGCATCGGTGGGGTATCTGTGAGACCTTCGAAGGTGCACTGTTACTACTGTTGCTGCTGCTGCTGCACACGTTGACCTCTTGTTTGCCGGGCTGTTTCCTCTTTATTACCATTATTGTGCCGAATTTCCATCAGTGTTGTCGCTGTTGAAAAGTTTTCTTTTCCCTCTCGTTGACGTGTATGAGCAACAGCATTTCGCCCCCCACTTTTTAAAAAAGTTTTTTGCTTCCTTCTCGTCGCGTGATCGTGGATTGCATCAAACGGAGAGCCGTAACTGCGCTACCCCTGTATACGTCCAGGCACGACCGGAGTGGCTCCGCTTGACGCATCTCGAGTGTTGCCTGCTCGTGCGAGTAGGCAAAGCAACCATACAAAAACCAGCTCCAGCGAGGCATTGAGAGTGATTCAAGAAGAAGGGCGGGAAAGAAGAGTCTAGCGCTCTGCGCTGCGCACCTCTGTAAGAAAAGAGGGAGGAAAGCACCTAAAAAAAAGAATGAAGCTAGAAACGGTGATCGATTCGGGTATGGGCTATCGCCTGCTCCCTGCTTTAGCGTTCGCGGATGCGGTCCAATCGACGAACGCGCCGTCCATGGATTCTATAGTACGGATCTCGCAAGCGCCGGCGTGGCGGCCATCGGAAGAAGCTGAGGCGAATGGTATCGACTGTGGGACTTCAGCAGCGCGCGTGGGTTCCAACAGTGGTGATATAGACCGATATGGAACTCTTCCACACAGTCCTACTACCGTGAGGCTGCAGAGGATGCTGGAGCTGCACTCGAGTCGGGGAGACCATCCTCCCAGTGCGGAGGAGGCGACACGGGGGGAGGGAGAGGAAGGCGGCGACGACGACGATGTTATTCCATACGATTATGAAGCAGAGCTGGAGGCGTGCAGTCAGTACACCTTCAGCAGTGCCCCATACAGCCCTTCGGCGACCGCCAACCTGGTGATGATGCCGACGACGGCAGGGATGCTGAATTCTTCGCCTCCTTCCGACCCTGCCCTACCGTATACCCCGCGTTTTTCTTCTCTGGCTGCCTCGCCTCGTCACCAGACAACACCGCCCGATTCAGAGCTGCTCCATCCACTGAGATGGCGGCAACTCCAGAGCCGCGATACCGGTTCTTACGCTGCTAGCGAGCCTTTCCCACGACAGAGGAGCACAACGGAGCGGTTTGCGATGCGAGAACCCGCAAATATCCGTTACGCACTTTTGTCACTGATTCGAGAGGCGCGCTGCCGTGATCTGCAGGCGTTGCGGTCATTACCAGCATCCGCCTTCGTTCACATGGAACGACCACAAGCTGACCCCTTTAGCTGCTCCTCCATGCGCGCCTCCTGCCTCTTAGCCTCCGCCAAATCTCCGACGCAGCGCAAGTTGCGGTACATGCGGATCATTCTGGAGCAGTGGAAAGCATTGGAGGCACGGTTAGAGGAGATCATCGCGGAAGCAGAGGCGATGCCTCCAGCGGACCGCGGGTGGCGACTTGAGTCCCTGAGCAGCACGCTGCGTAACCTCTACCTCTTCAGCAGCAACCCGAAGGAAATTGTTCGAGAGATGAATGCGGGATATGCAGAGGAGCAGCGACGCCAGCGACGTGACCGCGGCGTGCATGTGCTCGCGACTCTCGAGGCTCAGGGACGACTTTTTCTGCTGCCTACCCTTTACGCGGAGGAATCGGAGGATCCGGTGCCCGTGCTGCGTATCGAAGCGGTCCTCACTCCGGATGAAGTGATCGAGGACGGCGTCCCCCTATGGCAGTTGAACTCGCCGGATATTTCCGTTTCTTCTTCTCTCTCCGCTTCCATGCAGGATGACTCCGTGGGTACGCTCTCTCCGAATTCATCGCATTACTTGTCGACGTCTTGTTCGTCAGTGGTAGCAGCGCTGACAGCGGTGACCGAGGCAGGAGGATTCGCGAATGGTGGCGGTGTAGAGAGGGAAGATGAGCCGGCTCCAGCAATTATTCTGCTGGACATCTTCAAGCCCGGGACGCCTGAAGTAGCATGTCCCATGCGGGAGCCAGCGCGTGCGTTGGTCGCGCCCTTTGCTGAGTTAAGTGAGGTCCCTTCTCCACTTCTGCTAGGGGCGTGTGGTATTTCCTCTACGGTACTGGACCTCAGCTGCTTTTCGCTTCCTTTCGCCAGCGCGAAGCGGGTCTGCGGTAGCTACCACCAGGCAGCGAAGGATGGCCTTCACGCACCGTCGATCGCAGATGACGAGGAAGAGGAAAGTTGGGGCTTTTGCGTGGAAGACGGCGTAATCGGCAACGCTGGTCAAAGAGAGAGCGATCCAGTGGACTTTTTTTGGCACGCTTTCGCGACGGACTAGTCGACAATGTCGTCGAGGACCGTGACGTGTCCTCCCTCCCCCTCCTTCCCCACGGGCGACGGGTTCGGGGGGGTAGGAGAGGGTCGGTGGTGGTGGAGGTGGTTTGGAGCAACCTTGATGCGTTCAACCTGTTTTTTTTTCTGCTCCGTCCCCTTCTTTCGTGTCAAAACCCATGACATCTGGGTGACAGCTTCTCTCTCCCACATTTTGTTTTGAGAGGTACCACGTGAGCTTGCGTCGCGCCACCCCACCCCGCCCCTTTCTCCTCCTCCGCCTACCTGCTTTCTGCTTCCCTCTCGCTGTTTTTCGCGCTCGTCAGTTGAGGGTTTTCGCAGCGCATGTGGCTCCTCCGCCTCATCTCCGTATTCCTCTATGTTGTGCGGTAAAGATAGCGGTCCACATTTCGTTTCCTCCGTTCGAGATTTTCCAGCTTTGTCTTCCGATGGCAAGCTGGTTGCGAGCACATCATGTCGAGCTCCTTCATTTCTCTGGTCTTGAGAGTTGAGAAGGTTAAGGCCCTTTTTTTTTGGGGGGGGGGTTCGAACATCCTCTCGTCCACTAAGGTTCGGCGAAGGCGTGTGATTTCTGCTACTGTTGTTGTCTGCTGTGTGGGCGAGGCATCTCTATGTGTACATTCAGCGCTGACGCCCTTGTTCTCGCATCCCTCTCCCATTCCTGCTGTCTTTTACATCGCCTTTACCAGCGTACAAAAGGAATGATCTGGTGGAGTGCTTCGTTTCTCTTTCTGTGCGGGGGAGGGGAATGAACAGTAGGAGTGGGGCAAGGGTAGACGCCGATTCCTTCTCCATGTTTTCACTTTTGTGGTTGTTCTCCAAGTTTTCCTGTTTCTTCATCTGTTTTTACGACTCCATATTCCCAACTCGACCATGGGAGGGGAGAAGAGGAAGAGGGGAGAGCGTAGGCGGGAAACAGAAGTGCGGTTGGCAGGTGGTCCTCTTGGTTTGTCCTCACCCCCCCCCGTTCTCCTTCCTGCAGATGAAAACTGCGCCTTTGCTCCACGCATCGACACCGGTGTGGAAGATGAGCGGTACGCATGGGAGCATCTTTCGCAGTCTCATTATATATGCGTATGCTTTTCGAAGAAAACTCCCCTCCTTTACCCTCTTCTTTTTTTTCTTTTGAGGCCTCGCTCTGGGATAAAAAGATAAAACCATTCAACAAATGAAAGTGCGGAAGAAAATTCGTATCTGCTCTCAAAACGATAGCAACAGTATCCCTCCCTCTTTGTTTCCTCTTGTATATATATATATTTTGATACTCACGATGATGACAAGGTCACTTTCGAGATACCTGGTGAGCGTGCGTTTGTGGGACTTCGAAATTGCCAATTTATTTACCTAACATGTATCCCTTCACTTCCTTTTTTCTCATCGATGCGTTTACACCCCAGTGCGTGCTACTTCTCCCTGTCTTTGTCGTTTAGCTCATGCTCTTTCTGGCGGTCCTTCCTTTGCGTTATCCTTCTATGTTCTCGCTGTTTTCCCTACCCCCCCCCGCTTGTCTGTTCCATTATATATATATATATATATATATATACATCGATCAATCAAAGCCGGCATCTTCACTTTTGTTGCGAAGAAGAATGGCCACGCTGATCCACCAGAGGTCTACTGAGGATAGACCATCATGGCAGCTTTTTGCCTTTTTTTAAGCTGTTGCGATACAAGATAAACATGGGCTACCCCCAAGGAGGAAAGGGGTGGATGCGGGGAAGGAGACTTACGAGCAGGAAGGGAAACCCGACAAGTGTTAATTCGTACAGAAAAAGAAAGGCTGAAAGATAAGAATGCAAAAAAAAAAAGACAGATGACACGAAAGGAAGATCCGGGTGCTGAGTGGGAGAGCGTGGGGAACGGCTCTGAAGAAATGGGAGTGACCCCTTTTTTCTATTGTTGTTTGCGGTGTCGAGTTCATCTCGGTCTGCTAACGACGGAGCGGATAAGACTCTCGCAGATCTCTTTGAAGCGCCAACTGTTGCGGCAGCTTCATATGTGCGTCTCTTTGTACGAGTAGCAGGTTTTTTTTCAATTCGAATATATAATGGATATGCCCCTGTTGCCAATACGTCTTTGGTGAGCGATGCTTGTGCGGATCCTAGTTGTATGTTTTTTCTTCAGTGCCTTCTTCGTGGGCAGTTGCCCTCCCGTTTCTCTACTGTCTTGAACCTCACTGCGATTTGGTTTTTGCGCCTTTTTTCCCTCCTCTTCCTCTTTCTCCCTCTCCCTCTCCGACTCCGTCTCTTTGCACGAGTGGCGGACGAGATGTACGACGCGAGGGAGAGGCGGCATGACCACGAGGAGGAGGATCGGTAACGCTGGCGGTCGATGAAGAAGTTGAGCAAGAAAAAGATGTTGTAATGAATGAAAGGTGGGGTAGCATTAAATCCCTTTTAAGGACTCCACCACCGGCCTTTCATTCTCCATCTCGGTTTCGCCTTTTTGCTCCTTGTCGTCCTCATGTCATCTCTTCGATGTTCTTCCATCGTCACTTGTACACAACCGCCACAACTGCAGCAGATTTCCTCTTCTTTTTCTCCCTCTCCCCCTTTCACGTTTTGTGCACGAGGAGGGAGGGTAGAGCATGGGGAGCCCGTTGGATAGTGAGGTCGCCCACCACAGGCAGGATCTGCCGAGTTGAGACAGCTTGACCTTCCCCCCCCCCCCCCCTCTCGCCCCAAAAAAAAAGAAAAGAGAGAGAATAGTGCGCGGTAGGCAGGCAGGCATGTTGTGTGCCTCCAAGCTTTGCTTTCGACTTTAGTTCCCCTCTTTCTCCCGTTTCAGATGACGCTGCCATCCTCAGCTTCACATTTTCCCCTCCCCCTCCTTCCACACAATACGATCATTTTTGAGTCGAGCAGCGTTGGCTTTGTGCAGCGCCACACGCCACGTCAAACCTTTGGCTTGCTGAATGCCAATTCTCGCTTTTTTTCTACTTTCGCTGCACGCTCTCCTTCCCGCCGTAGAACCATCTGAAAGATCCGTCTTCGAATGAAGGGTTGCTCCTTCGGTGGAGTCATGTTGGATTCCCGGCTTTCAATACCTTTCTTTCTTTTTTTTTCGTTTGCGGTGCGGCGGCAAAGGTGCGCTTTGGGAACGATGCCGGGCCGCTGGGGGCGGTTTGATGGATGTACTGGTTTCAGGGGAGCTCGTCTCGTCCAGAGAGCGGCAACTCTCCTCATCTTCAGTGTTGGTGTGCATCGATGCGAGCCCGATACACACACACCAACACACACTCATGCACGCCGACTCTTCGCCTTCTTGATTATCCCTTCCCCCTTCCCCTACCTCGCTCCCTGTTTTTACTTTTGAATGCTGGTTTGGTGCATGCGTTTCTTTCTTTCTCCCCGTAGCTCCGGAAGAAAAATGCTTGCTTCGAAGTAGCTGTCATATATATATATATATATATATTCTTTTTGGGGGTTTCCACTCTCTTTCTGTTTCTCGTTTTCAACTTTGATTTGTTTCTCCACTTTTCCTCCCAGTTCTTACCTCTTGGATCGGTGTATTCCCTTCTTCCTGTCTCTGCGTGTTTTTTGTTCTCCGAGAGAGAGAGAGAGGGGGAGGGAGTGGGTGAAGGAGGAGAAAAATGATCAGGCGGGGGACTTTCCAAGCCCGTTTTCCTCGCGTAGGCTTCATGTGCTTTAACCTTTTCTTCCGGTGGTGTTGTACAAAAACATACACACACACACATATATATATATATTTATTTATATACACCTATATCAGAGTGAATCGGGTACTCCCCTCCTCCTTTTCCTCCGCCTCTCTCTCTCGTTTTTGTTTTTCCAATGATGCCTAAAAAAAAAAAGGAGGAGCGTGCGTTCTCCTTTTCAATAATAATCATCATAATTAACAAATGCAGTCATGTTGGGTAATGCGAGTCTATCACTGCGTTATATTCAACTGGTATGGGATGCAGCAACTTCCTTTTTTTCTTTTTGATCTGTGTGTGTTTCCGTGTTCTTTTCTCTACGTGCATGTTGCTTGGTGTGGGACAAAGGGGGGAGAGAAGGTGGAAAAGCTGTTCGCTCTTTTTTTTTCTTTTTGCGTCGCTTGACCTTTTTTTTTCGTTCTCACATTTAATTATTTTTCTCCTCGCTTTTTTTCGGTGGAGCCTTCGCCCCGCCGGTGTGCCCTCCCCCCTTCCTCTCTCTCTCTCTTCCTCTTCCCGGATGATTTGCCTTTCCTTTCTGTTCTTCGCAGGTGTGTGCTATTTCGCTTTTCTCCCCCCTGTGTGTTTCGCCATCGTCCCTTTTCTCTCTCTCACCGCCGCCACTACCACCGCCAGCACTGCATTTTCATCATCACCCCCTTTTCTCCTCGTTTCGCTTTTTTTGCCACGACATACATTTATACAGGAAGGTATAGAGATGCCTGACCGACCTTTCTACGCCTCTGTGTATGGAGCGAACGCCATGCGGTGGTCTTGTCGTCGATATGCTCTTCTTTTTTCTTTATGTTCTTCCTTTTTTTTTTCGATAGGTGCGCCGCCACTTCTCATTTCTGTTCCCCGGGATGCGTTACACCCCCTTGTTTGTTTGGGTATCCTTGGACGGATAGGGCTTCACCTGTTATAGAGGTGGGCGTGTCAGGAAAGGTCGTCCTGAAAGAGATCAGAACAACAAAAAAAGGAGAGGGGGAACGATAGGGCCCTCGCCGGATACAGCACTGCGGATGAATCAGCGCTTGAAAGGAAAGCTCCCCCCTAATGCCATCTCTTTATCTATATATATATATATATATATCCAGATATATCTTTCATGCTCTCCCACCGAAGCTACTGACCCGCTCTTTTCTTCTTTCCCTTTTGCCACTGTTTCAATATTTTACGCGATTGCCTTCCACGACCAACAGTCCAACGTCCCCCTTCCTTATCTACACCCCTCCTCTAAAGGCTCACCTTAGCGTGGATGCGAAACTGTTCCAGCTTTTTAGTTTTCTGTCTTTTCTGTGTTTAACGCTTCCGAGTCCGTTACGCGGTTGTGGCAGTAGTACGCCTCTACGCCTCTTGCTCTCTAACACATACATATACGTCTCTTTCTGTATATATATAGCTGCACCTGCATCATCCACCAATACGAGCTCTCCTACAACGCCGAGGGAGTCAAGGGGGTACTTCAATCAAAAAAAGGTCCCACAAAACCACCGAAAAAAAAAGAAGAAGAAGAAGAAGAAGAGAAGTGAAACGACACAAGATGCCGTCATCTCCGTCGATAGAGCGTACGCCTGGCAGCCCTCTTACCAAGGACCTTCGGGATAGGGAAAAAGATTATTCATCGAAGGAGCTTCCCCAGCCGCTCTCTACCCAAAGCCCCACCGCGGAAGGCTCAGACTCGTTGCCGGTAACATCGCCGGAGGTGTCTGAGTTGGCTGCGGCAGCGGCTGCGGCCGCCAGCGTTAATATTGTCATCGACCCCACCAAGGATCTCTGGCAGAACATCACACGAAACGTCAAGGATGCAAATGCGGAACAAACTGATACAAACCTTATCATCGTAGGTGCCTCCGGCAGTGGTAAGACGACGCTGTTGCATCGAATCTATTCCTCGTTTCAGAGTAGCTCCAGTGGATCAGGGTCGAAGAAGGTGAAGGCAACGACAGCCCTGGATTACAGCTTCGCCCGACGCACGGAGCGAAACGTCGCGCAAGTTGCTCATTTCTGGGAGATTGCCCAGGGGACGCAACTCTCGCAGTTGCTGGAAATTGTTCTGACAACGGAGAATGTGCACACCGTGGCCGTCGCCATCGTGGTGGATGCCAGTGACGAAGGACTGCGGAAAGCGTGGGAGACAGCAACGTTCTGGATGCAGCGCATTGATCAGAGAGTAAGCGAGGTGCTCCAGCGTATGACGGCGAAGGGTTCCACCACCCCTCCCAAACTTCTCGCGCGAGCCCAGAAGACGATCGGTCTCGATCATCCAGACCTGCGGCGCATGCGACTTAGCGGGTTACCAACGGTGCTGGTGGTGAACAAGATGGATGCTTTCCACGGAGAAACGCAGAAGCTGAAGCTCCTCTGCCGGAGTATGCGCTACTTGGCGCATCTTTACGGTGCCCATGTGGTGTTCACCAGCGAGCAGGAGAGCGTGCGGTGGCGTGCCCTCATGCAGCACATCCTCTTCCAAGCACCGTTCGATCCCAAGTATCTACAGAGCGATCCGGAGCGGGGGGCTGTGCTGCTCACGGTGGATCGTGATAGTTTTCTCGATATTGGAGACCCCGACGTCCTCCGACTTGATGGCGCCGGCGGGGGCAGTGCCAGAACAGGGGATGGTGAGCTGGACCGCTGGAAGGCCCCGTTCGACAACGCCTTTCCACCGAAGTGTCTGAGTGAAGAGGATAACGTGCAGCAGGATCCGTTTCTCCTCCACTTGTACGAAACTTCAGAGGGCGGCTTTGGTGAGCCGGCCATCGACGCGCTTCGGAAGCAAAAAGATGAGGAACTCCAACAGTACCGCCGGGGAGGTGCCACGGCCAGCACCAACAAATCCAAATAAGGGATGAAGTATTGCTTACGATGGGTATAAGAGGATGCGTGATGATTCAAACCGAGTGAGTCCGTGTGTGTGTCTGTCTGCGCGTGCTTTCCGTGTGGTGTGTGCTGTACCTTCATGCAGCAAAGAGGAACACATGTGTCTCCGAAGGCACCTGGGGGACCCTCACGGCTGTGCCGATGGGAAGGGTGGAACGAGATGGGGTGGTACAGGAAAGGAGTTACTCACCTGCCCCCCCCCCTTCCCTCCCTCCGCCCTCTCCTGCACAAAAAGGAAAGCGATAGACGGACGAGCCTTCCGGTCATGTTGTGTGCGTAAGTACTCGGATATCTACATCTATATATTTTTTCTCCCCGAGGAATGTTGCTGAACTTGTTTTGCTTCTCTGCATTTGCGCGTGAGAGAGCGAAGGTGATGGAAGAGTGGGAGGGATGTACGGAGGAGATGCTACAACGATGCTATGGCACATCAAAAAAAAAAATGACAAGGCTCATCCAGATAAGGCGGAGGAGGGGGGCGAGAAGCCGCGGTGCGGTCGAACTCGCTCAGGTGAGGCTTGCCAGTCTCCCTGTCCAAGTGTGCGCGTGTAAAGGTGAGATGGGTGTTTACCCACAATCGTGCTGTTTGCTGTGTGGGCTGTTAGCTTTGCACCCCCCCCCTCTTCTTTTTCTTTTTATTTTACACGTTGTTACATATTACAGTTGATGTATCCCTGTGCGGCCGCAGCGCATGAGGATAGGATGTATAGATGTGTGCCTTACTATGCAGATTAAACGTGTTTTAGAGGGTTTCTCTCCCTGTCTCTCGTTGTATTTGTTTCGATGTGTGCGGTGTGCTGGTGCCCTGTTGATGCATGCCTCCTCGCTGATCGTTTCTTTGAGTGTACGACGTCGACACTCCCAAGGAGGAAGGATTTTTTCACGATAGAAGGAAGGGTGAGAATAGAAGGGAATAAGATGTGTGGACGGGCTGGTGTTGGTCAGGAAGGCTTTAGAGATCGCACAAGTTCTGGATGCGAACAGGATGGCCGCTGCGCATGAATACATTTCCTCTGCTCCCTTGCCCCTCCCTTTCCTTAAATGTAGTCAGAGGCGATACATGCAAAGCCACTCACACGCTTACTATGCTGGCGGATAATCTGATGGGCGAGTGACGCAGAGAAGGCTACTCCCTCGAGGTTCTCGATATACCTCTCAGCAACGGTGACAGAAATAGGAGCGGTATCTGTGCCCACGCCTTGACGCGGCATCAAGAGTTTTTCATGTCGGAAGGAGACGTGGGACTGCGATAGACAAAAAAAATGAAGTTATCTTTTGACGTGTGCCACCTGTGGACGGAAGCTGTGATGGCCCCGTTGCGGCACTTCGCCGGAAAAGAACGTGGGGCGCCGAACATGAACGGGGGCCAAGGCGGAGGCGGGATGCAACACTGAAGAAATATTCAATCTTGCAGAATTTCGCTTCGCTTCTTCGCCCCCCCCCTCCCTTCGCAGTCTTGTCTCCTTATCCAGTTCCCTCTCCTTAACATGGAAACTATTTCTCTCCTCCATTTCCTTCTTGCATTCCTTTCACCTTCTTGTAACCCCTTTCCATGCTACATCAAAGACGTGCCATCATGCACCCCCCGCCAAAAAAAAACATCAAGCTTTTTTATTGTCAACGTACACATGAAGTTATGCGAGACCCTTTTTCCTCTATGCTCGATGATTGATCTTCCTCTGCGCTTTCTGCCTGAAGAGGTGTGTGTATCTGTGTGTATCCTATTCCCGAATCCTCACCTCGCGTGACGCACGAAGGTGCCCTGTCAACCGCTAGTCTCTACTACGTGAGACGCGCAAGGGAGGCGTGATACGTGGGTTTTCTGCTCAGAGAAGCCCCCCCTCCCGCTGGCTGCCGCTCCATGCACAGCTGCCATGTGTACTAAAGGTTTGTGGGTGCGCGTTTTTGGTAGGGAGGGCGTGTGTCGCCGCACGGATACGCTTCCGGCCCTTCGGGGTTTTTAGTCTCCCGTGTAAGGCCTCTTCTCCCTCAGAGGCCCCCTCCCCTCCCCCTTGAATGAGCCTAACAATGGCGCTACAGGAAGCATGGAGGACTCACCATCTTGTCTTGCGCGTCCTCAGCAATGACAACGAAGCGGAGAGAGGGCCGGCTGGGGGGGGGGGGGGGGGCAAGGGGAAGAGGATAAAATCCTGAGCCCCTTTCCACCGCGGTGATAGAAGAATCTCACCGCCTTCTTGTGTCGTGCTCTCCTATAAAGCGAAAAGAGTTCTCCGTT
Organism: Borovskyia barvae; assembly: GCA_030849085.1. Classification (NCBI taxonomy): domain Eukaryota; phylum Euglenozoa; class Kinetoplastea; order Trypanosomatida; family Trypanosomatidae; genus Borovskyia; species Borovskyia barvae. The sequence goes on from JASAOM010001044.1 coordinate 51,908, forward strand.
CTCTTCCTTCTCTCCCCCCGACCATCGGAAAGGATAACGTGGCTCTCTTCATGTAGAGATGCGAGTATGCAGCACCCACCCACATCGAGGTATGCCACTATCAACGTATATATCTATATATGCGTAGGTCGGAGGTGCCTGCAGGTCATCCTGCGGTGGGTGTACGCACCCTCAGGCTGTTTTTTGTGTGTTTCACCGGAGGGTCCCGTTACCCCTGAGTCATGCCGAGCCATCACAGCGCGGTATCAGGGGGTCTAATGCCCACTCGAGGAAGCCTAAGCGCTGGTTGAACCGGCTTCCGGTTGGGTTGCCGGTACCTTAGTGCGGCGAATCGAGCCTGCGCAGAATCGAATGCTGACGAAAGGCAAGCAGTATACCACGTGTGCGAAAAGGAGTTCCCATACAGCACGCACCAGCAGAGCTGAAGCAAAACCTACTTGACGGTGGGATTGACATCCTACGTGACCCTCTCTTCTTGCGTGAGTACCGCATGTACACAACAACAACAACAACGGACACGTGGAGGTCTCGTTTCTCTCTTTTATTCTTTCCTTTTGAATACAGGGGGGGAGGAGGGAGGAGGGAAGACGAAAATGGATGACCGAGCCCCTACACGAGATATCGGGCCTTCCCCGCCCCCCCCCCCCATTGTCGAAGTTCTACTTCACTTCCCTCATCTCCTCTCCCTCCATATAGATGTGCACCCTGCAAGAGGCCTCGTTCAATCTTCCCTCTTAGCGGCAGTCACGAGAGCGGAATGCAACAGCAATAAGTCTATATATATATATATCTTTTTTTTCATGAAGGATCGATCGATGCTTCCACGAGCTCTCACCAACCCCGCTCTCTCCCTTTTGCTCCTCTGCTTCCATCCTTAATTTCTTCTACCTTTGCGTTTTATTAGTTTCACACCAGCGATGGTGCTACTCTTCCATGTTTCGATTCTCTTCTTACCCTCCTCTTTTGTTTTTGGATTCCTTTCACCTGCCATACGTACCTGTCTCTCTCTCTCTCTCTCTGTGGATGTGCTTATGATGGGCCTGCAGAGGAAGAGGAAAAGGGACAGTGTAGACTCTGGTTTTATTTTCACGAAAACATCCATTCGAGACTCAAGGCGAAGTCTCACGGAATGAAAATTCTTGCCAGTGGGGGGAGGGAGGGAGATCGATGAAGTAAAAGGCGAGCCATTGTCCTCCAACGCGACACTCACCCAGTCAGCGCCCCGTTGAACACATCATCTAGGCGGGCGGAGGTCTTTTACTCGGCTGCCAGGTCGCTCCGCATGAGGAAAAAGGGAGAGGAAGTAGGCAGGATTCGCACTGATATAAGGAGAAAGTGGCATTGATGAGGTGCGTCACCGCACATCCCCGTCTCCGCTCTTCAGGGAGGGATGCTCCACCGTTTTATGCCCATCCGACACACTCGGGTGAAACTGCGGTTCACCAGAGAGTTCGACTCCCCCCCCCTTCTCTCCCACTTTTTCTTCTCCTTGGAAAACAAACGAAATACTACGTCTCGCTGCTTCGCCCTTCATTCCTTGTTCGGATGCATTTTTTGTTTTTCCCGTTTCAGCACCTCCTCATCTCATCTGCTTCTTCCTTTTGTGTGCCGTTCCTTCTTTTCCCTTTTGCTTCATCCTGCTGCTGAGCAGCATGCGTGAAGGAGAAAGAGAAGAGGGCGCCGTGTACACCGCGTGCCGTTCCCCTTCTTTTTTTCTTTTCTGCCACCATTTCTGACCTTACGATGAAGGCGTGCGCCGCTTTCTCACCCTAACCTGCGCCCTTTTGCCTTGTCACCGATGCAGTCTACGGAATGCCTCTTCTTGTGCTGGAGCAGATCAAGCCTTTCTCTACGTGGTTGAACGACTTCGTGGTGGCCGAGACACCATTGGGGCTTTCGCTGCGACTTCGCCATCTCCTTTCACCAGGGCTGCCGGCAGGCGCCTCCTACAGTGGCCGCGGTAGTTTACCCGGCGGAGGAGAACGCCTGCTGCTGGTGCGGCCGCATGTCGGCCTGTTGCTGACGTCCCTTATCGCGACTGCATCACTCACGGGACCGCAGGGAAGGGCGGATGGGACGACGACGACGGCGGCCGCCACCGCGCAACACCTCACCGCATCGGGCCCTTCGCCCTCTTCACCTGTCGCTTCCTTCGCTTTTTTCCTGCAAACGCTGCTAAACCTCTCTCGTAGCGACGGTTTGCATTCCCGGCGTCCGCTCGCCGACACTTCGTACTCCGCCTTTTTTCTTTCCGTCGCCGCGGTCGATGGCGTCGGTAGAAAAGTTCTTCTCTATTCTGCGATGCTCGCACATGCTGCGGAGTGGTGGGATACAGAGAAACTCCAGTGTTCAGGCGGTCTTCACTTGGCATCACGAGCTCCCGAGCATGCGGGGCAGCAGCAGACTTGGCAGAGCGCGGCACCCTTTGCCTTTTTCGAGGACAGTGGCGTTTTCCATTCGAGACCGCTGCGACTACCTAGTCCATACGGAGGGTCTGATGCAGTGGACCTCTGTCGTGTGCGCCGACGTCTGTTGCGAGTTCTGCGCCGTCTCTGCACCCACGATGGCTGGCGGCTGAGTCTTGCGCGACCTGCTTCATCCATCACCGGTACCCATGGAGGTCCTCGTGCGACGAACGCTGGAAGTGGCACACCGGTGGACTGGATGGACTACCTCGTCGACTGTTGTATTCGCGATGACCTCCTGCCAGTCAGCGACTATAGGGCCGTCGATCAGTTTTCACTGCCGCCTCTGTGCTCGCCCGTGGAGACTGGAAGGCCGCCGTGGATGCCTCCCAAAGGCACACCGGAGGTGAGAGCCCTTGCACCTCGTCAGCCATGCCGCAACATGGAGGATGCGGGCTCACGTGCCATCTTGAGCATCTGCGACGCTATGCGATCCGTTCTATGGCATGTACTGGCCACAGAGGTAGAAGGACAGGTGCTCACTACACTGCATCAGCTGCTATGGGAGTATCTGTGCTGGCCTTGCTTCGCGCACGCCCCGGCGAATGGGGCACCGAGAGGGTCTGGGGGTGATACGGAGAAACATCCTGACGGTTTCTTGTTTCTAGTTCGCCAGGCGCTGTGTTACCTCATTAGGACTCCAGAGCGTGCCTTCGCATGCGATCTGGCTCACCCGCCGTATCATGACCCCACTGCCCCTGCTCCCCCCGCAGTCCCACCTCCGGTTTCGGGTGCTGTGGAGCTCTCTTGCACGCTCCCCAGCGGTGTCTGTGTGCTGCCGCTTCCCCTTAGTGCAGACTTGCCGCACTTTTGTCTTCAAGGGGTGGCTGCAGAGGTTTCCTCCATCGGCTCAGTGCTTCGTCGCGACCCTCTACGCGTGCTGCTGCTGCGTGTGGACCCAGAGGGGAGTTGGCTACCTACTGCGGAGGAGAGAGTGAACCAACGCACCTACTACACATCATTTTGTGAACAAGGGGAGACGCTACAAGCAAGCCCCAGAACAGCGCGCCGGTTTCCTCTAGGTCACGATGCTCGTGAGGACGATGGTGACGACTTCGCTTTGGTGGAAGCGTGCACCGCGGGCAAGCGCACCATCGCCCACAATCACGACCCCTCTCCCCGGAGCTTCGACGCTTCTCCTCCTCGCATTCCTACTTCGCAGAAGCAATCTATTCCTCGTCCTTCGGATGCTGAAGATCTTGATGTTTCCACTTTAACACGGTACATTAGTCGTCATGGACTCTTCGAGAAAGTGATTCAGGCTTCCACTGGCCGTGACCGGTATCTTTGGCATGCTTCCATACGCCTCTACCTCTACGCTCTCCTTCATGGTGTGCGCGTGATCCTCACACCCGAGCGAATGCCGCGTTCTGTACGACTCTTTGGATTACGGCACGTAGCGCAACTGCACCGACATCTCTGCCAGGCGCGCGACGCGGCTAAGCAATCACCCGAGAGAATACGGTTTCCCTCCACGGCGCCAGATGCAATCGACGATATTGTATCTTCGGATTTTTTTGACCTCATAGATGCCGTTTGTCGCGAAGAGCCCCCCCTTGCGATCTACGTCGTGGATCAAGTTTCTTTGCTGAGCTTTACGAAACTCCAAGTGCGACTGCGGCCGCCACGAACGGTTTCGAGTGGCCTCAAAGCCGCGCAGCCGTCTCAGCTATCCTCGCATGCCTCACCGTGTCTTGCAGTTGTGCTGTGCCGCGACCTGCTGCGCCACCCATCTGATGCTGAAACGGGGTGCACCCACGTAAGAGTAAGTGGTGTTGGTGAAGTGGCTGGGTGTGGCGTATTCGGGGCCACAGTGCTGAGCGGGGCGTGTGCTCAGCTATCATTGCCCCATCGTAGCGCGGAAGCTGTGAGGGCACTTGCTTTCGAGACGGTGCGCTGCAGCAAGCCATCACTGGAGGCACAGAATTGCAGCTTCTGCACGGTTTTTCTCTCGGGTGGCCCTCTCTGCGATTCCTCGAACTCCACTAGCACAGCCACGGATTCATCAGGGCACGCCACGGAGAAGGCGCAGCTTACCGTTGACGCTCCTGTCGAGTTGTCGTCATCACCGTTGATCTTTCTGGTGGCCCCCACCCAGCTCCATAGCACCTTCTATGGTGGTTTGCTGCGCAAGGCGGCGCTGTCGCTACTGGGAGCGCTCCCTGCTGTGACGGCGCCGATCACCCAGGAGCGCTGCCGCACCGCACCCGAGAGCGGATTGGGAGGCCGGTGGGGTGTCGTTCGGGGAGGCGGTGCGTTTTTCGTGTCCCTGGCGAGGCAAACGCGGCGCTTGATGCGGCAGCTGGCAGGGTCTTCGGTGAGCGCGGCGGCCATGGAGACTGCGGAGGCGAGCAGTCGAAGGCCTGGTTCGCCCTCGTGTGCCTTCACCGACGAGAACCCAAACGTGTTATGGGGTGCGGATGTTACGGTGGACGATTACGCCGCCATTCGGTTCGTCCTTGGGCTGGTAAGGGAGGCCTGCGCAGCTGTGGCGACTCACCTTGCGACACCGCTGTTTGAACGAGCGGGTGCCGCCGGTTGGGCGTTTCCTTCCCAGTCCTGTCACGTCTCGCCGTCTCCGCAGACGCGTGGGCCTCTAGCCCGACGCCGCTTGTGGATGGAGGCACTTCGCGTCGCGGTAGAGGCACCCTCCTTGCCGCCGCGTGGACCTACGCTGCACGTGTATCACAGGAGCATGGAGGAGCTCAGCGATCAATATATCAGCGGTACATCGATCGAATTGTCTGCGAAGGGGCCCCCGACACTACCTTGCTCGGTCGATTCCTACCAGCTAGCACTACGATGGTTTGCATCAGGTAGCTTCGCTGCCCCTTCTCTCCTTCCTTTCTCCTTGCATGCCAACGACAAGTGTGAAGATAGGGAGGCTTCCGCTCGACCGCACAACACTCCACCTCTGTTTGAGCCTCTCCACACCAACGTGGAAGCTGTGCGGGAAGCGCTTCATCTCCTTTTGCGGACGCTCTGTGCCAGTATACCGTGAGTATACTTCTCCCCTTTCTCCTTTCCTTCCTTTTTAAAGTAAGTCCACTTACTTTTTCTGAACGCTGCCCACCTGTCCTGGTCTGCCCTCCGAATATCGTTCCCATGGCTGTCACACTGACCCCACTTGCCGCTTGCCGCTTGCCTTGCGCCTCACGTCCGCTCGTTGAAGAGAAAAGAGTGCGAAAGGGTCCTCAATACGGTGTGTGGAGTAGGGAAGTAGAATGGGGGGGTCGTTGATGGTTTGTAGCTGCGAAAAAGTGGGGGTGGGTGGGGCGGTGCTGCGAGATGTATGGGCCGCACCTTTTCCCTTTTTGTTTATTTGGAAAACAAGCGGTGAAGGGGGAAAAATATGATTAATACTGGAAAGGGCAGCCCTACGTCTGCTGCTTTCTCTTCTTCCCCACAGGGGCGAGTGCAGAGGGAACGGGGAGTGTCGCTCCCGCTCCCCCCTCCGTCTCTCATCTCTCTCTTTCTCTCTCTCTGTGCTTTTGTGTTTCTATTTGGTAGATGATGGCGAGTGGGTGGGCGCGGAAAGCTTCTTCAGCCGCCCTCCTCAGCCATCTTTTGTATGAGAAGGACCTTTATTGTCACTTGTGTGTGCCTCCCTCGCTTTTCACTCTCTTTCTCCTTCGCACCTCCTTCTATCCCCTGCCTCTCTCTTCGCGATGTTTTCACATGTTTTCCCCCCTGTCATGCCACAATCTCCCTACTCCTCCCCTAACTGCGGAGTGGTTTGGGGTGAAACAAACAAGCCGAATAATATATATATATATATATTTACACCAACCACCAACTCCCTCCTCTGCCTCTGAACGCATACACACGCGCACCACAAAGCAAGCGCAATTGCTTTGTGTCAACTTCGAAATAGGGCTTCTGCGCCCGTCGCCGCTTATCTCCTTGTCCCCTCCCTTTCTCATCTCTCCCATTCTTTTTACGTTGACACGAAACCTAGTTCGGTTTCTCACCTGGCCTCTTAATCAAGCACACGCTATTTTCCCCTTTCACCACCTCTCTCCTGCCCCTCCTCTTTGCCCTCTCCTCCCCCGATCCTTTTCTTCTCCAGGCTGCGCCGCCACGCTCTTCTTGTAAGCTCGTATTTCTCTACGTGTGTGAGGGTGCACGCCTGCATCATCTCGAATTATCTTTTTTGATTCCCGCTTTGGTGAAATCACTTTTGTTTCCCTCTCTTCCTCTCTATCTCTTGCTGTCTTTCCTTTTGCATTTCCTTTTTTTGCTTCTACTCTCCCCCGCTTTTACTTCCACATCGGGACTCCGCAAGTTGTGTGTGGGGGGGAGGGGGGAGGAAGATTTTCTATCAGGTTGGGGATAGCACTTAACCAGAGGCGTGCGCTTCTCTTGTTTTTCCAGTGCCTTGCTGGTTTGGTTTGTTCGAGCTCGATTTGATCGCATTCTTGTCCCAGCCTCTTTTTTGCGAGAGCGTATTCGGGTCGGAGGAGGGCGATAAGAGAGCGAGTTGGGGGGACACGGTCGCTGCGTTTGTTCAGGGCGCCCTCTTTCCCCCCCCCCCTCTGTTTCTCTCCTTTCGTCCGCGAGATATGCTCGGGAGAACCTTGGTCTTTCTCACGCTTTAAGCTCGCGCCTCTTTTGCCCATTGGCTTTGCTTTCCTTTTTCTCTTTAAAGAAAGTGTTCACGTTTTCTAAAAAAAATCAAGACCTTTTTTTTGCCCCGATTATTTTTCTCATAGGACTTGAGAGGCATCCTTGCCGCGTGCCCTACCGAGGTTTCATAGTTTGAGTGAGGCTGTTGTTGAAGAAAAGGTGTGTGAGGGAGGGGAGGAAGAGTGCGGGGGATTTCGAATGCGCCGGTCAACGCTCTCTTTTCTCCGCTGCCGTTTCCTTTTTTTGTTTACATCATCGAGTTGAGTTTCTTCCTTGGATTCGGTCTCCTCGCTTTCCCTAGCACACACACATATCCTCTGTCTACTCTGTTGCGTCTTCTGCTCCAGCCTTCCTCCCCCCTTTTTCCTTTGCCTTTTCCGGCATTTCCTCTTGTTTGCGCCTTTTCTTCCTTCTTCAAGTGGGGCACCCCTCTCCCTCTTTCCTATCTTTATTTTCCTCCCTTTCGTTATATACTCGAAACGGCCACAGAACTGCGCTGGAACTTCTGCTTCTCCCTCCGACCTCTGTACATATATATATATATATATATATAAGGGCCCCTCCCTCGTCCCCTCCTTCCTCCTTTCTCGGCTTCTCTTTCTCCCTTTTTGTTGGTTTGTGCGTCCCCCCCTCCCCCTCCCCCTGCCTCCTCAGGTGGTATTTTTTTTCCTGGAAGGCTCTCACCCTACACCGTGCTCTCTTGAATCGGTAAGTGTGAAGAAGAAGAAGAGAGAAAAAGGTAACGTGCTCTCCACCTTCCTCGCTTTTGTTTCTCTCTCGCTTTTCTCTCCGTCAACGTACGTTTTACACACGCGCCTTTTTTCCTTTGCCTGACATCAAAAGGAGACGAAAGAGAGCAAATCATACACACGCGTGTGAAGAAAGGAGCCGGAACTGAAAAAAGGTGACCTTATCTCTCTTTTTTTTCTTTACTGCTCCTTCCAAGAAGCGAATATCTTCAGACTGGCCTTTAACCCTCTTTTCCACTTTTTGTTTATCTCTTTTCCTCTCTCTTTGTGTGGTGATTTTTGTGCTCTCTTGTCATCGTTTTCTTGTTTGGGTCGCTCCTCCATCTGCTTCTTCTTTCAGAGTTTTCGGGTGTCTCCGGCATTCCCCCATTCGTGACGCTTTTTTGCTCCCCCTCCTCCCTCTTTTCTTTTTTTTCTGTCCGGCCTTTGCGGCAGTTTTGACGGTCGTAGTCCTTTTCGTAGTTAATAGCCGAGGTATCGGACGGTATCTCCTCTTGGTTCTCTGGTTAGCTTTTGGAGTTCATTCGGCATCAGCAGCGCTTTTTTCTCCACCCACTATCTGAAGGAAGGTAGATCAGCACCGTCACTGTATATATATATAGAGAGAGAGAGAGAGAAGAGAGAAGCTCAGTGCGAGCTTCGGAGTGGGCAACCTGAACGAGGATTAGGGTGATAGAGAAGGTGAGAGAGGACCTACTGATTTGTTGGCCCTCTCTCTCCTTCTCCACGTCTGCGTCTACGTCTGTGTAGGTGTGTGGGGGGGGAGGGGAGGGGAGGGGGGGCAGTGTGCGAGATCACTATCAGCCCTGTCGACTTCCTGGTGCTAAGGCTTTTTAAATAGTTGCTTTACGGCAGCGTTGCACGAACACAGACACACACACACACACTGAAACAAGATCAGAGGGCCTCCCTATTTTCCTTCTCACCCCCCTTCTCCCCCCTCCTTTTTAAAAGCATCCACTCCACGCAGGCAACGAGATCCGCATCAGAAGATGGAGGCCTACGAAACTCTTGGCATACTGGGTGAGGGCACTTACGGGGTCGTAGTGAAAGCGCGGAGCCGCATCACGGGAAAGTTGGTGGCCATTAAGCGATTTAAGCAGACGGAACAGGATGATCACGTGCGCAAAACATCGGCGAGGGAAGTGCGCATGCTCCAGCTGCTTCGGCATCCCAATGTTATTCGACTCGAAGATGTGTTCCGGAAGGACGGTAAACTATATCTTGTCTTTGAGTTCATCGATCGCACGATCCTGCAGCTGCTGGAGACCACCACACGTGGCCTCTCGCACCGTGAGTTACGGCGCTATACCTACCAGATGCTGCGCGGTATTGAGTTCTGTCACAAGAACAGTGTGATACATCGAGATATCAAGCCTGAGAATGTTCTCATTGATGACTCTGGCCTGCTGAAGCTGTGCGATTTCGGTTTCGCGCGGCAGATGTCGTCTAAGGCCAAGTACACGGACTACGTCGCCACGCGGTGGTACCGTGCACCGGAGCTCCTGGTCGGTGACGTAGCCTACGGTAAACCAGTTGACGTGTGGGCATTAGGCTGCATGTTTGCGGAACTCTCCGATGGTCAACCGTTGTTCCCAGGTGACTCTGACCTTGACCAGCTGTGCCTCATTTTGCAAACCTGCGGCCCCATTCCAGCGCGTATGGTCTCCATCTTCGAGCACAATCCGCTCTACAGCGGTATCAGCTTTCCGCGCACAGGAATGCTGTACACCTTGAAGGATCGCTACAACCGCAATACTAGTGACTGGCTCGAGTTTCTCACAGCCTGCCTGCAGCCTGACCCTGCGCGGCGGCTGACGTGCACTCAGTTGATGGCGTTACCGTATTTCACGCGTGATGGGTTTCGAGACCGCTACGAGGCAGAGCTACGAGCCGCCACGGGGCTACCCCAGCTACGCACCGCACCCACGGAGGCAACGGCGTCACCTACGCCGAAGCGAGGTAACGATCAGGCGGCGAGCCCTAGTTCGCTCAAGGCAGAACCGACGACCTCTACTCTTAGCTGTGGCGTGAGCCTGCCCGCGTCGCCGCAGCAGCCAGGCATCCCGTTGCAGCAGCATCCCTGCAGCAACAATACAAGTGTAAGCCCGAATCACTCCTTGCCGGGACCCAAGGCGGTGCTCGAGGCGGCAGTGCTCGAGCCTCATGGGCTGAGGGCGAGGTTATCCATCACGCACACGTCCTCGACCTCACTGCCGCATGCCCCGACGGAAGAACCCATTCAGCTCCCCATGATCCAAGGGGGAGGAACGGAGAAGGCGTTGGTGGGCGCCTTGGCTGAGCACCATCCGAATGCGTCTCAGCTGTGCCACGCAGGGACTTCCTCTCTCGCTGGGGGACCTCCTGTGGGGACGACCAGGGCTCTTGGAGAGGTGGAGGGCACATTTTCCTCGGCGCTGACGGAGTCACCGTCCCAGGAGCTGCGCACGCCCATCTTGTCAACTTTTTCGCCTAGCGTTGCAACAATCGATAACAAAGGGAAGCGAGTCAGTTTAGACGATGGCGGCACCTTGTCCGACAGTCATGCGCACGTACACCACAAAGGAGGCATGCCTTTCGCCAATGCTGCTGCCGCTGGAGGTGGTCCTGCGGGGGAGAGTAGCTCACAGAGCATTCCTATACCATGCCAACGATCTGCTTCCTGCACCCTGCCCCCACCTTTCTGCCACGGCAGGGATACAGATAATGACGCTGGTCCCTCGCTGCAAACATATGATATGCCAAGTGGTGAGTCGATGATGTCGTCCGTCGCGGCCATACCGGAAGATGGGAATAAACTCAGCATCCCGAAGGCGGCCCCTCATCCTTGGAATATCCTCGAGGTTGTCGTCAACGAGGATTCGAGGCATGCAACGCCATCCATCCTGACTGATGCTGACTTACTGAAGCAGCCGCAAGCTCCCCCTACACTGGCTGCCTCCGTCACGGCACCGCTGTCGGAGCGGTTGCCAAATCTGTCGAATCCGTTACTGCATTTCGCTTGTGGCGGTGACAAAGCTTTACCGGTGTTTCAACCCAGTGCTTTGTCAGGAGGGGCGTCCTCAGAGGCGTACATCTCACCATCGAAAGAGACCTCCATGGTATCTACCCTGCGAGGCACGTCACGCAACCCACTTGCCGCTGTTCCCGTGGATCCGGTGGCAACTCCATCGGGAAAAAAGTTTAGCGACGGTGCACCAGCGGGCATGAGTCATGCTCGTAGTAAGCTGTCTATATCCACCGGCTCCGCCATTGTGCATTCTAGTCAGGTGTCGACGGAGGCGAAAAAGAGGAAGCTCATGAAGCGCAAGAAGGACACCAACCGCTCGCAGCAGCGCATCGCAAAATTTGAGGAACACGGTGCCTCCTTCTGCCCGGCCCCAGGCCGTCTATCAGAAGAGGAAACGTTTGCCTCAAGGTCTGGATTCACTGGTGGACTCTCTATATCAGCGACTTCGCCTTCGCTTTCCAGTCTGCAGGAGCAGCACAGCCACCTGGAGCTGGCCGAGCCGGTCAGGAGCTTGGCTACAGATCAACACTTTCGCGAATCAGCCGGCTCAAGTGTAGTGAATGGGGCGCACCAGCGCAACGGGAAGGTGCGAGTACAGCTGCTCCGCAAGGAGCGCCGCTCCAAGCCGCTCGCCGGGTCAACGTTTCCATGGCAAGAGGGCGAGCAGAGAAAATTCCCTCAGCAAGCCTTGCAGCCACTTCCAGAAGCACTGCAGCCGCAGGAAGGGGGTTCCTCGCGTCGTGCCACGGCGACCCTCCTTGCCCTCTCTGCGCTACGCAACATCACAGGGCCGGTACCCCCCAGTAAGCCCAACGCTGATGCTAGCAAGATCAACAACCTTCATGTGTTGCGCTCCCGGGCGAACAATGGAGGTGAGGCCGTGGCGGGAACAGGTGGCAGCGTGAATCGCAACGCGAGCAACGGCGGTGGCGTCAAACCCAAAGCGGCGGGAGGCAGACCGAATCGAACAGGCGGCGCTTATACGCTGCAGAGCGGCTCCAGCGGTGTGGAGACGGATACGGAAGCGCTAAATCGCGCACTTGATAAGCGCTCGCCCCCCCAACCGCCGTCGACGCAGCTCCGTCAGAACACCAACGGGGACGGTGCCACCATCACGGAGAGGGCCGTACCTACCCCATCCCAACGTGCTGCGGGCAGTACGCTTGCCACACCTTATCAACCCTTCACCAAGCTAACCCGATCGGATCAGGATGATGCGGGCAGCGCCCAGTCACGGAACTCAGTGCGACGGCTCAAGCAAAAGCAATCCGATGCACGCCTCAATGGTGGCCAAGTACTCGGAAAGTTCGATAGCAACACCGTTACCCTCACGACAGCTCGACAGCAACAGGAGGGAGGCACTGGCACCTCCCTGATATTTAGTGCTGCGACAGCGGCAGCGCCGTATTTGTAGAGCGTTCACCCTACTCTACCTGAGGCACCACGGTGCTGCGGAGGAGGGCCCCTTTAAACGCAAAGACAGCAAAAAAGATATCAAACGTTGCGGAGGTGTTGAACGCTACGACGGTGGAGTAACCTCCCAGCCTACGCTGCCCTTCCTACCTCCTCTCCTCTTCCTTTATGTCCTTCGCATCTTCCCCCCCCCCCCCCTTCTCCCCTCCTTCGTGTCTTTCTCTCGCGTATTTTCCTTTTCCCCGAATTTCTTGATCTTTCACCTCAGTCATGTTTGTTTCTTTTTTTTTACTTTCGCCCTTTCGATTTCGTTTTCTGCTGTGAAAGCTGTTGCACGTTGATGTACCCGCCACTATTGAATCTGCGCCGCACGGAGGTGCGGGTTTGTGTGTATAGATGAGTGCTTTCTGAGATCTCCGAGTCTAACTGTCGGATGGGAGAGAGGAGGGCACCAGCAAAAAAAAAAGAAGGGGCGCATTCAGTTTGTGCCGATGATGAAATCAGACCTGAGAAGGAAAAAATGTAACGGGCATCGTGTGATATGACGTGAAGTATCGTTCAACTTGAGTACGGAAGCTCAGAAGTTCCTGGTGTGGTATGGGGAGAGTTGAGGGTACGGCACACTGCGGTTAGTGCTTCCCTTCCGCTCTGATTTCAACTTACTTTTACGCGACCTATTCCGTGCCGCTTCATTTTCAAATACATGCGTCTCTAAGGAGCTTCTTCGCTTGGCTCTATGATCGGATCTTGTGTGGATCGCTGATGCTTTCGCCACGGCGTGCTTTTGTTGCCACCTCTTGAATGAAAGACTCGGGTTGTCCTCCTCCATACAACCTTTCCCTCGTTCTTTTGTTATACACCAGGTAACACAGCGTTTACCTCCGGTCGTTTCGTTTCGTGTCTCTCGGCTTATCTGTGATACGTATATATATATATATATACTTATGTATATATCACCTTCTCTGGGGATGCACTGCAGCCTTGATCTCCTCCTCCCAAACGCGAGGACAGGAGCACGCAGCGGAGATGTATACTGAAAGAAGAATGATCTGCATATACATATATATACATACATATATGTATAGATGACGGTGGGCGAGCTCGAGAGAATCGATCTGTATTTTTAATTCTTTCAAGGGTCTCCTGCGTGGCGTCCTTCTTCCCTCTTCGGGCAATCATCGAACTGCGTATTTGCCTCCTCCCTCTTCTTCTCTTTTCTTGCTTCAAGCATCACTCAGGTGGAAGTAGAGAAGGGGGGGAGGGGGAGAGGATGATGAAAGACAAGCGTAGGTGCATCGTAGAGGTGGTTGTAGGATGTCACACCCGCATTCGCCTATGGTCTCACATCTTCTTCTTTTTTTCTCTTCTCATGAGGTGCGGCTGCGCATCATCTCTGCTGCCTTTTTTCGCTATCATCGAGATACACGTGAAGCCTCGTTACGTGCAGCCAAGCCATAAAAAAGGGGGTAGGAATGCCTCTGTTCCCCGTCTGTTGCATGGAGAATCTCACGTAAGTACTCATGCTCGGTGAGCTCCAAAGAGGAATAGCGGCTCAGGGTGAGGCGTCGGACAAGTTTCTTTGCCTCCTTCACTTCCTTTTCTTCAAACCTGACGCGCACCGTCGCCCTCTTTTCTTCCATGCGACAAAGATAATTGAGGAGCAGCGAAAGAGAAGCAGCAGGAGAAGATAATTAAAAAAACGCATGCTGCTATTTTTCGCTGCTCAACGCGCGCATATGTAGTGATGTTGTTTATGATTATTGCTAGTGTTGACTTCCCCCTTTAACTCCTCGTCAACAAATGTTTTTTTTTCTGTATCATCTCCTCTGCATTTTCCCCTGCTTTCCTTTTTCGTCTTCACCCCTCTTTTTTTTGTTTGCCGATTCATTTTTCTCTCTTCTCTCTTCTCTCTCTCTCTCTCCTCTCTCTCTACTTTCGTCTTCACCTGTCGCTGTCTCTTCCTTCTTGTTATCATCCCCCCCTCCTCCTTCCTTCTTCTCTTCTTTCATTGTATCGGCGCCACAATAATACTTGTGTGATGCTGCTGAGGTTCTACCTAGCGGATGTTCGATGTTCTCGTCTGCATTGGTTCTTTCCTACAACAGGATTCGGTACAGAACGCATTCGTGCTGGTGATGCGGTGAGAGAGTATGTGCAGTGTACACGTGTTTGTCTTTGCGTGTATAGCGCGCATTTCTCATTCTCTGTGTGTATATGGATAATAGGGAGGTGTGTGTGAGTATGTGTGTGTGGTTTTTTTAAAGCTTTTTTCTTTGCTCTCTCCGTGTGTACGCGTGTTCATTTTTCGTGTTTGTTTTCCCTTTTCATGTTCTCTTCCCACTATTTGTCTTCTTCTGTTTTAAATTGTGGAAGACGTACACGCTCACCATCCACTTTCATGGAAAAAAAAAAGGCAGATAGTGTAAGGATCGGCAAAGAAGCGCACCGTTGCAAATATATATATATATATGTAATAATATCCGATTCGTTTTCGGTGTTTCCCTCTCCTTACTCCGTGCGGTGCGCGTTCGTGGATGCTCGCGGTCGAGCTGCGTGCGGGGTGGTTCGATTATGTGAGGTGACGAGGAGGAAGCGAGGGAAGGTTCGAATTGACAGGGTAGGTGTGGAGTCGCGGACGTTCTGAGCGACAGCGTGGAGGTGCTGGCTTTTCGGAAGAGGTGGCAAGAGTATCTCACGCACCGCACCAGACATTGTCTCTCTCCCCCTGCCGCTCTTCTCCTATTCTCAACAATCTAGCGCAGGACCGATTTTTTTTTGAGTGCACGGAGTACCAGCTGAAGGAAGTATCCGGATGCTTTCGCATGTATGAAGGAAAAGGGGAGGAGCCAAATCTTCTGCTTCGCGTTTGTGTGTTTTTGCAATTCTTCGCGCTTCAGATGATGCCTTTTTTTTCTTCGCTCCTCCCACTCTCATCCTTCTCTGGAGTGGGGTACTTCTTTTTTGCCTGACCTTCCATCTCTTTCTCTCATACGCTGTTCCTCTAAGCTCCCCCCTTCCTGTTTGTGTGTGGGGGTGCTGTCGTTGTCTTTGCGTTTGCTGGGGTGGACAGCGGTGACGAGCGCTCTACCTTCTTTCTCCTTCAACAACTATCGATCGTCGTGGCCTCTCTTCTCCCTCTCTCCCTCTTTGTGGGCTGCTTTCTATTTTTCTCTCCTTTCCCCGTTACTCTATCACCACTGCACCTCTCTCTTTCTTTATCTCTCTCTCTCTCTCTCCATCTCCTCACGAAGTCCGATTGAGATACCGTCCAAGAGCATCGCACCCGTTGCCTCCCCTTTTTTCTTTCCTCGCAAGACGAGTTTCTTTTTATAGGCCTCTCGCTGCCCTCGTTGAAACCGCATCTTCGGGATCCTCTCCCGCCTCATTACCGTAGCCCAACAGGCCTCCAACAACAGCCACAGCACAATGCGCATCGTCATTTCCGAAACGGCGGATAAGGTCGCCGATTACGTCTCGGATTATGTGATCAAGTCGATCAACGACTTCAGGCCGACGGCCGACCGTCCTTTTGTGCTCGGCTTGCCGACTGGAGGCACTCCACTGCGCACCTACCAGAAACTCATCATCGCCTTCCGCGAGGGCCGCGTTTCTTTCAAAAATGTCATCACCTTCAATATGGACGAGTACGTGGGGCTTCCTGCTGACCACCCCGAGAGCTACCACTATTTTATGAAGCACAACCTCTTCGACTACGTAGACGTGCGCCCGGAAAACCAGCACATCCTCAACGGTAACGCCCCGGACCTCATCGAGGAGTGCCGCCAGTACGAAGAGAAGATCAAGGCCGTCGGAGGGATAAACCTGTTTCTCGCGGGTATAGGGACCGACGGCCACATCGCCTTCAACGAACCCGGCAGCAGCTTGTACAGCCGTACGCGCGTCAAGAGTCTCAACGCGGAGACGATTGAGAGTAACGCGCGTTTTTTTGGTAACGATGTCACACGGGTGCCCACAATGGCGCTCACGGTGGGTCTGCGCACCATTATGGAGGCGAAGGTGGTGCTGATGATAGCGACCGGCACTGGGAAGGCGCTTGCGGTGGCGCGGTGTGTGGAGGGCGGCATCACACATATGTGCACCGCGACGATGTTGCAGATGCATCCGGCAGCCGTGCTGTGCCTTGACGAGGATGCGACGTTGGAATTGAAAGTCCGGACAACGCGGTACTTCAAGGCGCTGCTGCGCCACGAGAACGCGCTCGAGGAGCGACAGAGAAACATGAAAAAAGTCAGCTCAAAGTTGTAAGTGACAACGAGGATTCCGAGTACGAAAGAGAAAAAGAGGCGTATGCGTGGGTAACTATCATGGAAGATGTTGCACACGGTGCTGAGGGCGGCTTCCTCTTGGCGCCTCGTTATTTCTTTTCTTCTCCTCAGCCAGGGGATGCCTGAGGAGGAGCCGACGCAATGCTGTATCTTCTGTTCCTTTCTTAGTCTTCTTCGGTGTATGTGTTTTAATTCCCTCGTATGATAGACCTGAGCTCGTGCAGGCCAAAGTGATGTTCATCAACGAGTAGTTTTGGCGGCAAAGACGAGTGGCTTCTGGGGCACATCCAACATGCAGAGGGTGGGGGGAGAGAGACGGATCTCTCTCTCTCTTCACGAATTCTCTACCCTTATCCCCTCCCCTCTGCAGCGTACACTGCCATTTGATGGCGGAGTGGTGGTGCAGGAGCACAACAGCGTCGACAACATTTTTTCTGCTCGTGACGGTGGTGTCTTGCAGCGGGTAGGACGAAGTGCCGGTGCCGATGTTGCCCCTTCCTGCTGCCTTCGTTTTATCTGTTTTTCCATCTTTTCGCTCCCTTTCCCCAAAACTCGACACCATCGCCTTGCCTCATTTTCTCCCCCCCCCCCCTCCGTCAACTGTCATAGGCACGCGTTGCCTATCCGTGAAGCCGCTTCGGAGAGGAGATGAGAAGAGTGGTAGATCACCTCATGCCAAGCCGCTGGTAATGTTGTGGGCCATATGCTGGGAGGAGCGGTGGGGAGAGGGAGAGAGAAGGGGAGGGGGGGTGGAGGGGAGAGTAAAGGCAGGAGAGGAGGGGTGAGGAGAAGAAAGCTTTCAGAAGGGCGAGGGAGGGAGCTGACGACGAAGGGGACAGGCAAAACAATCAAAAAACACATATATATATATATATACATGAGGCTTCTTGGGAGAAGGGGAGTAGATGCCATCAACAGCGGAAGTGGAGTGCGTTTTGAACTTACCCTGCTCAGCGTACAGGCCCCACCTTTCGAATTTAGGCTTAAAGTTTGCGGGGCGTTTTTTCTCCTTCTTTTCCTTTTTCTTTTTGTATCTATCTTGCAGACATCGGACATTCCAAAACAGGTCCACGATAGCGTGGTGGCGCTTCCGCACCGGCGATACACCAGCTTTAACAAAAAAAAGCACCAAAACGAATTCAATAAACACGCTACTTCACAATATCCTTTCTCGCCGGACGTACAGGTATGTGTGTGTTTGTAGCACCTATGGTGAGCGGCTAAAGGTTGGAGGTGCTGGTTCGGTAAGGTGTAGGAGGAAGTTGACGACAGAGAAGAACATCTTCTCGACGTCTGTGCGACGCTTTTGTTCTTCACTAACTCCCCTCCCCCCCCCCTCTCTGCCTCCCTCCTTTTTCACTTGGAACGGTCTTTGAAGCTCTTTTGTGTGTTTGCTTTCTCCTCCCTTCCTTTCCTTTCCCGTCTCTCTCTCTCCCTTTCTCTGTGAACCGTATCAACGACTGCTGTGCTTCTTTCCCACTGGCGTCTGCACGGCGGCAGGTGCACAAGAGGGGTGGGGGGGGGTGGGGGGGAACAGTTTATGATGGACGATCGGCGTGCGCGTGGCCTTCGCATACCAATGCCTCTCGAGCTGTACCGTTTCCGAAAGTCTCCGCGCGCTGCCACGGCGGCTTGATGGTGCAAGGAGGGCGATCTCACATTTTTTTTGTTCAGACGTGAACGAGTCCCCTTCTTCATCCCCCCCCCCCCCCAAGCGTGGAGTGCTATGGTGGATGTGTTTTGCGTCCCCGCGGGTGTAATGTTAGGTGGCGGCTGGCCGATTTTTGTAATTGGGAAAGGCGTGCAATGCTGCACCACCGCTGAAGTGATGCACAGACTAATACACCGACACCCTTCTCTCTCGTACTCTCTTCTCGCCTTCCCTCTTTCCCTCGTACCAATGAACGGTATGCCACCTCACTAACGGAGACGCATGTGGGTGAGAGCGGGTTCCGGAAAAAAAAAAGAGGGGAGCATAAGGCCAAAACGGAGGAGAATACGGAGTGGGAAGGGGGGGGTCAACTCGAAGGGCAGAAGGTTTTTATGTGTTACCGGGGTGTAGGGAGAGGGAGGGGAGGGGAGGGGGGGGGCGTTCACTCATGGAAAGGCGCATCTATTTTTCTATATTTTCTCCTTTTGGGAAACTGCAAGCGACTTTCTTTCTTCTTCATTTGCCTTTCGACGTTCTCGAGGAGAATCTTCTTCCTGGAGCACCTTGGCCTCTCCCCTCCCCTACCCTCTTTATATATAGCGTTCAAGCACCGTCGGGCATTGCTCGTTGAGCAGCCAACTCCCTTCCAGCACACCGCTGAACGAAGCTGTAGACGCTCGAGTGAGTGTGTGGGTGGGGTGGTGGTGGGGGGGGGGGGGGTTTCTTTTTTTCCCCCACCTCTTTCTCTCTCTATTTCCGTTTCTTTTTATGGAACTTCAGAGTCGTACCCAGCGCTTTTTTTCTCCCAGTCGCAGAGTGATATTCATGATTCCTTCTCTCAACTATCAATTTCTCTCTCTCTCTCCCTCTTGTCCCCTTTGGTACCAACATCGAAGTGCCGCATACGCATCCAAAAGTTCTCCATCTCTTCCCCTCCCCCCTCCTTCCCCCTCCCTATTTGTCAGATACGTACACCGTCACTTGAATAGGTTATCCAGCACGTCATGCAGCCAAAGCAGAAGGCCGCGCTCGGTATTAACGGGACCCGCACCAGCGGCATCTCTGTTCGCCGCGAGAATGTCACGGCCGCCATGGCCGTTGCTAACGTCGTGAAATCTTCACTGGGCCCCATCGGGCTGGATAAGATGCTGGTGGATGACATCGGTGATGTTGTGGTGACAAACGACGGTGCCACCATTTTGAAGAGCCTTGATGTGGAGCACCCAGCAGCACGCTTGCTGGTGGACCTGGCTCAGCTGCAAGACAAGGAGATCGGTGATGGCACCACCTCGGTAGTGATCCTCGCTGCGGAGCTGCTCAAACGCGCGCAAGATCTAGTTTCACAAGGTATCCACGCTACGAGCATCATCGCTGGTTACAAGTTGGCGATGCGCGAATCTCTGCGCTACCTCAACGACAAGCTCAGCTGCCCGGTAGAGAGCCTGGGCAAGGATGTCCTCTTCAGCGTGGCGCGAACTTCCATGTCGAGTAAGATTCTGAACAACGACGCGGATCTGTTCGCAAAAATCGTGGTGGATGCCATTATGTCTGTGAAGACGGTGAACGACTTCGGCGACATTGTGTATCCACGCAAGGCCGTCTCCATTCTTCTCCAACACGGGAGGAGCCTGCACGAGTCGCGGCTCGTGCAGGGCTTCGCGATGAACCTGTCGCGCGCCGCTCAAGGCATGCCGACTTCCGTGAGAGATGCTAAAATTGCCCTCATCGACTTCGACCTCCGAGCGGTGAAGATGAAGCTGGGCATTAACATCACCATCACCGACCCGTCCAAGGCGGAGGCGATCCGTCAGCGGGAGCTCGACATTACAAAGGAGCGCATTCAGAAAATGATTGCCGCAGGTGCAAATGTTATTATGACGACGTGGGGTATCGAGGATAGCATGATGAAGTATATGGTGGACAACAACGTGCTTGGCGTGCGTCGTGTGAAGAAGGATGATATTCGTCGTCTTGCCAAAACGACAGGAGCGCAGGTGGTGCACACCATGTCTGACTTGGAGGGAGATGAGATCTTTGACCCAAAGTGGCTTGGCCACGCCGAGAAGGTGTATGAGGAGCACATCGGTGATGACGATTGCATCGTTGTTACGGGGACGGTCAACGCGGTCTGTGCCACAATCATCTGTCGAGGGGCGAACTATTTCATGTTGGAGGAGATGGAGCGCGCGTTGAATGACGCACTCTGGGCCGTCGCACGCACGTGCGACGCCAGCTCCGTCGTGGCCGGTGGTGGCTCCGTCGAGGTGGCCGTCTCCGTATACCTGGACAACTTTGCGCGCACGCTGAGCTCACGTGAACAGCTGGCGGTGGCGGAGTACGCAGAAGCGCTTCTGGTCATTCCAAAGGTGTTGGCCTTGAATGCGGCGCTCGATGCGACAGACTTGGTGGCAAAGCTCCGTGTGGAGCACACACAAGCGCAGAGCAGCGGTCAGCAGACAGAGTCGCGCTTTACCGGGCTTGATCTGCACAACGGTCTGCTTCGCAATAATATTAAGGCGGGTGTGTTGGAGCCAACACCCAGCAAAGTCAAGTCGCTGCAGTTCGCCACGGAGGCGGCCGTGACAATTCTGCGTATCGACGACTGCGTGCGTCTCAACGCGGATGAAGAAGACCAGCCGCGCTGAGAAAAAAGCATTCGTATGAAAGGACGCGTTCCATTCTCTCTCTCCCCCCACACACATTAGATGTGGGGCAGCTGCGCTATGAAATGAAGGTGAGGCCGCCGCGCACACCAACACTCGAGGCAAAAAACAAAAATGATGTCGATGTCCGTCAGCCGTCGCAGTTCCGCCATGAATGCAGAGTGTGAAAAGAAGGGGGATAGGCTCTCATAGGTGTGAAGGATTACGCAGCAAAGCTGATATTCTCAGCGTGTTGCTCTGCTCCCTCCCTCCCTCCCTCCCTTTTGCTTCCCCAACGAGTAGAAGAAATTCGTTGCATGGAGGTCGGCCCTCTCGAAGAGAAGATGAACCGTCCAATGCGGGAAGGTGTGCATCGATTACTTGGCAGGGAAGGGGAACAGGAGAAGGAGAGGCTTAAAAAAGGGGCTCTCTCCCTCTCCCTCTATCCCCCTGTCCTCCGTCTCCCTGCTGAACTGCGTGATAGTAAGGCTGGGGTATTTGATGGGGTGGGGGGTGGGGGCATAGAAAGAGAAAACGCAGCGTTTTACGAAATATCGCTCCCGCAGCTTCTTCGATGAGGATGGGGAGGGAGCCCGCAGGCCTGGCCCTGAGCAGGATTGTTTTCGCAGCGTATTTCTTCGGTTATCCCTTTCCACCATCGATGTGCAGCGGCCTGCATTCCTCTCTTTTTTCGGGGTGGGTCGGTGCTCGAGTCTACTTTCGGCTCCTCCGCCCTGAAAGTGTTCCCCCCCCCCCCCCGCTCTCCACTCGTTCGTACCACTGATGGATGATATGTGCTGCACAGCTTTTGTGTGTGTTTGAGTGTGTGTGTCTATCGTGAGGTTATTGACGCTTGCCCCCACCTTTTTTTAAGGGGGGGAGGTGTAGGGCTCTGCACAGTGTTGTGGGCACAGTCTATGATTGCGTGGTCTCGCATTCTCTTTGCTCTGAGGTACATCTTTTTTTCTGTAATTCTCTGGAGAGCCAACAATGCAGGAGCTAATGATCGTCTTCCGCCGGTGGTGCGCCAAAGAAAGCGAACGCGGAGTGGTTGATATGCTTTCCTCCTCTTATATATATATATATATGGATGTGATGTGTATGTGGTGCTTAAGTAACGGCGAAGTGGTGGTGGTGGTAAGGGAAAATGAAAAAGAAGGTGGGATCGACACGAACGCGCATCGCACCGGTTTTCGCCCCAAAAGCAAAATAAATACGCGGCGTGCGATTCTGTTTCCCCCTTTTTGTTTCTGTCTGCCTCATCTTCTTCCCCTCGAGTTTTTTTTTGGTTTCTCTCCCCCTTCGCGATGAAGAGCGAAGCGTGGCGAGTTTATGGAGGTGGCGGGAGAGAGGGAGAGGAGTGACGTACTGTCTCAGCGTCGCCCTTCTTCTTTTTCTTTTTGTTTTACAGATGCACATGTTGTGCTAAACCGCACAGGTGATCGCTGGGTGGAGGAGGTAAAGTGGGGTGGTTGGGGGGGGGGGGGGTGCTTCTCATTCAAAAGCATAGATCAATTGTTTTCCATGGAGAGAGAAGCAAAACATCCTCTTCCTCCCTCCATTTCCCTCTCTCCGTTGCTCCTCTCTTTGCAGTGTGGGTGCTCGTGTTGTATGAGTTCGTTTGTGGCTGCGTGTTTGTAAAGGGAAAAAAGGGACATGCACAGGAAGAAGTAAAGTTGCTAAAACACAGAAGAAAGGAAGCAAAACTGGACCCATCGCAGAATCAACGAATCCACCCGCCCTCCAAAAGGACGAGTGGATTCGTTTCTGGATGAAGCGCTACCTTGTGAGCGCCTTTTTTGCTGGATCGATCCCCTATGCTATCGCCCCGCTTCTCCTCTTGTAAGAGGAGGACCCGCCCCATCGTGGAGGGGAAGAACGACGGGGAGAGAAGGAGGAAGGGTGTATATTTTGGTATCTGTCATCTTTTCATGGATCACAGAGAGCATGAGAGGCTGACGCGACCGCCCTGCTTTTTCTTTAGCCCTCTTCGATATTGACCGGCAGTGGAGGGTGAAGGAGGCAAAGAAAGTCAGAGAAGCGAGGTCGTCCCTCACAGGAAGGGTGCCCGAGCCAGCCCTCTTCCCCTCCACGCCTCCCCCTTCTCCTAAACGCGAGAGGGATGGTCGCCTGCCTCTCTTTCCCTCGTCTCAGCTGGGTGGTTCCACCAGAGGACGCGTGGGTCGTTCGCCTGCGTGGTTTTGAGGACCTCCTCCTCTTTCCCTTCCTCTTTTCCCGAAACACCATCGAACGTACATGAACGATTCTCTCTCTTTCTGTGTATCCCTTCCTTTACGACTCTACGACTCTACCCTCCTCCCTCTTTTGTTTTTCCCCAACCGCTCGGGCATTAAAATGCCTACCGTTCCGCCTATCCGTCTCTCTCTCTCTCTCTCTATCGTCTCTCCATTTCCTCCCGCTCTCACCCAACTATGATGTCCATTTGGACCGACTCCCCATGCTTTATCGGCGCCAACGCCACCGACCGCTCCGAAGGGAAAGCGCCAGTCCGACCGAAATTCAAAACCGAAAAAGAAACGTGAAAACGGAAAAAAAGAGGTTCTCCTAGTCGATGGGTGAACCTCGTCGGCACGGAGCGAATAAAAAAAAGATCTTCAGAAAAAATTCCAAGCAGGTACGCATCGTGTGAGGAGGGGTGCATTCTCTTCTGTGTGTGTGTGTGTGTGTGTTGTGCGCATCCTCGTCCCCGTCCCCCACTTCCCTCCCTCTCCTCCGGGAATACAGCAGACAAAGTTCATCAGTGATAGCCCGAAGAAGGATCGAGTGCTCCAAAGAAAGGTCGCACCTCCTTCGCTGTTTCTCATTTCTGTTTGTTGTGCGACGAGGGTTGTACTTCCGGCGGAGTGCTGTCTCTCCCCCCCCCCCCTCACCTCTTTCCACATTCGTGTGATGGTGCTCGCCTATTCCTTTTTTCCCGTTCGCTGTCACGCCTACTCTTTCCTTTTGTGGTTTTATAGCGCACCAGAAGCGGTGGAAGTGGGTTGGTGGAGAAGGGTAACTCTCTCAACTGAAGTCGGCCCACGAGCGTAGTCTCCCATCGATACTCCTCTCAGACCTTTGCGCACCCATAACCTTTTTTGTTGGTGTTGTTGTTGGGATTGCGCTGTTTTTTTTTTATGCTGGACATTTTTGTTTCGTCTGGTATATATATATATATGTGTCTGTGTGTGTGTTGAACTCATCTCTTCATACCTAAATATATATTCCCGTTTTCCGCACAGACCATCCCGATACGTTTCGCTGTGTGCTCCTGTATCAATATATATATATATATATTCATCAACCATACAGGCTAGCCGCGCGCTTTTTTTTTTGGACCTCCTCAGCATCGTATCTGAGAAAGATCGTAAGTGCTGCACCGACTTTCTCATCTCTCTCTCATCTCTCTCTCTCTCTCTCTCTCCTCTACCCCTCCCTCCCCTTTTTTTTCTCTGAAAACGAATCGATAAGGGATCGTCATTCGAAAGGAAGAAAATCCCGTCCTCGAAAAAAAAAAAGAAGGAAGGGTCCGATTGTGGGACTTGGTGAACATACACGCACGCCTACGGATAGGCACCTGAGCTGCAGAGATACATCGAAAAAGTTCTCGCTTTTCTTCATCTTCACAAATCTTATCCCTTTTTTTTACTCTGTCGTTGCGGTACCCTTTTTTTGTGGGGGGGGAAGCATTGGGAATTCAATTGAGAAAAGAGAGAGGGATAAGAGAAACAGGAAATACAACTCTTAGCTACGCAAGCGTGTTGTCTTTAATTTTTTTTTAAGTAGAGAGAAGATATTTATCCTCACTACTTAATTATACAGCGAAGGTGATTTTTTTTTGTCGGTGGGAAGGCAAGACGCAGTAACCACCATCAGCTAAAATCATCGAGAAGTGCTGAAGAACCGGAACTATATATATATATATATATAATACATCGAAAGAGAAGGAGAAACGCAATAAACTTCGGTTCCACTTGGAGCTCTTCTTCAAGAGATTCTTTTTTTTTTTTGAAAGTTCGAAGAAAGGCTGGGAAAGACGTGCAGTACACAATATATGTATATATATGAACGAGTTCTTTTTCCACCCCCTACTTCTGCATCTTTTTCGTGTCCTACATCGCGACATATTTCTTGCGCTCCCCCTCCCTCCTTCTTTCTCTCACTATATATTTTCTCTGCAGTTTGTAAAGGGTATAATACACGCAACACGGAACAGGCTGCCCCCCTTCTCTCCCTCCTCCTTTTTTTTTCTGTGCCAAAACGCTCTTTGCGACAGAAGTTACGATTTTTTTAAGAACGGAACTTCAGTCCTACCCGCGTACAAAACGGTGAACGGCTCTTTTGTTTTCTTCTTTCTCCTTTCTACCTGGGTGAGATTGGCATTGTTTCTCACAGAGGTCATCGGTAGAAGTGCTCCAGCCACTCTCTCTCTCTCTCTCTTTGGATTGTTGATCTGTTCGTAACATTATATCTGGGGGGTGCGGAAGAACATTAACGTCCAGGAGCAGAGTGAAATTGGAGAGCATCTGCGTTTATCGGTAACGTCATACAACCTGTGTTATTGCCACTATCATAAAGAAAAAATAAAGATCGGAAGACACATCCCAAAGATAAGGCGAAGGCTCGTCCCGAGAGTGTATAGGGAGTGTTCGCGGCATCAATTTTTTTCTTGCTTCTCATCCCTCCCCCCCCCCCTTCCACCAGGGCCTTCATTTTTTCTTTGCGCCCTGTCTTCTGAAGCCTAATTCCTTCTCGTCACTGCGGTGTTGGACGACGCACGCACACACACACACGCTCGTACACGGATAGTATATACGCAACCCCAAAGAGAAGTGGAGGACAACGGCAACAGACAACGGGTCCTTTCCAACACAAATTGGCGAAGGAAAAAGAGAAGAGGACAGGAGAAGTGAACGAGTAACAAGGCGAAAGAAAAGCGACTACCCCCTCGAAAGAAAAGAAAAAGGGTTGGAGAAGGAGAGGACGGGAGTCTTTTAAAGGATCGCAGAGCTGCGTACTGGAGTTGTGATTCATTTCGATTCTGCGTTCTCTTCTCACAGCACTTTGAGGTGCAGAACCGTACGGACGTTGGGTAGGCATTGCGCTATATCTATACATACATACAGATATACATACACGTGTATTTGTATTCTGGGGTCAGGAGAGCTCTATTAACACGTTATCTTGAACCCCTTTCCCCGCAGGCACGGGTGCCTTCGGCAGAGAGAGGAGGGAAGCAGGCGATCTCTGCGAAGGAGCTTGCCTACGACGTTGCTTCCGATTACCTTTCATCTCTGTGCGCCTTTTCTGAGCTAAGGCACTTTCCGTTCTCGTCGCGTGGTGTGTGCGTGCGTATTTTCTCCCATCCTCCCCTCCTCATTCCTTCGCTCCCTTTCGCTTCTTTTGTGTTTTCTTTCAGCGGAGCACTTCCCCTCCCCTTCTTGTGCTTTTTTTTGAACGTACGTCTCGTTATATCGCCCCACTTTTCTCGAATTCTCCTTGATTTTGCCCCCCCCCCTTTCCCTCTCCTTGCGCTCTCTTTTTCCTCTCTTGTATTGCTGTGCCGATCAACTTTGATCCACCGTCGTGAGCTTCGCCTCTTCGATTGAAAGGCATCTACTCCTCGCGTTTCCTGCGTCGCGGCAGGTGGTATCAATTTTTTTCAGTGCCTCTTTTTTATGTGTGTGCTGTAGCTCATTGTGTGTCGATATCGTTTACTCCTCCTGGTTCAGCTATTCGTATTCGTCTCTCTCCTTCCCTCCCTTTCTCTCTTTCTTTCGTCTTCCCCGTCTGTTTCGCTCTTCCCTCCGCGTGCGTGTATTCATACGGGTCGTCCCCTCTGCCGATTTTTCCCATCAGTTGAATTAAAAATTCGCTTTTCCCCCCTCCTCCCCCCTCTTTCAGCTTTCTGCGCGACTCGCTTGATTTCATTTTTTACTTTTTGGCGAGCGAAGAGGTGTCTCGGTGGCTGTGCAGTTTGGTTTGATTCGAGGCTCATCTCAGGTGCGCACCAACTCACTTTTTCCTTTCTGCCCCCTTTTTCGGTCCAGTAGTGTGGGGGGGGCACAATGGCGAGTGTTGCTTCCATTCTACCGGTGACATTGCCGGAGAAGTGCGTGTCTCTCGATCCCTCCAAAAAAAGAAGTGCTTCGGACACGGTAGAGAGCGCTGAGACGTATACGCAGGGGAAAACAGATGTGACCTTTTCTCCCTGCGGCAGTGCTGAAGATTCGCGAGGGTCTAGCACTCCGGAGGAGGAGTCGCTCAACGTCAGCGTGATGGCACCCTCGCCGCTCGACGCCCCCTCTCGCTCACCCTGGGCGTCTATGCAGGAGGCACTGGAGTCCGCGATGGATCCATTCTTCCTCGCCGGGCAAAGTGAGCTGAAGGATGAGAGGATTGCTGAGGAGCTTCTCCGCGTGATGGACACCAACCTGACAGCCCACGTACCCGCCCTTGCCGAGCTCCAATTCCTCCGACCGTTCTTCGCCGGTTACACCCGTAGCGAGCGGCTCGATTCCGTTCTCCGTGCCGCACGGGCGTCGAGGAAATTGGTGCTGCGTGATGACCTGCCGGTCCCACCATCGGCTGGTTGGATGCTGTCGGTAGACGAAACCGAAGCCGCGAGCCTACGGCTTGGTCCACGCAGTCACGCAGACCGTAACAGTTGCTGCACGCTCGTGCTGGAGCGCCGTCGCACAGCGGCAGCGTGTGAAGCTACTCTCCGCTCCATCACGCTGGACGCACTTCAGGCTACCATACCGGCCCACAAAGTTCTCAAAACAGAGCTCGTGGGCAGCAACCCGTGTGCACGGTGTGTCGTGTTCGTCTCAGCGATCGCAGCGGACCGCGCGCACGCGGTGTGGCGTTCCGAACCCCCCCATAGCGATGTCCGTGTGACGCGTGATGTGAAGTCACGTGCGCTGCAGAGGGCCGGCTCCGACTTCTCCAAGCGCTCCGCCGCCACCGAGAAGCCGGCGCGAACGTTACTTCCCATGCCACGAACGGCGCTACGGTGTCCGCGTATCGTTGGTGACCTTTCTCCTCGCCACGGCAGCCGTGAAGGTGCGGCCACAGAGGCCGCAGAGAGAATCGCCATCCCCGCACCGCGCACTGGCGCTATGTTGCTGAAGCCGCCGCCCGCTATTGATGTCTGGTTGAATGAGAGAGGCCCGTTGCTGAAGACAACGGAGACTTGCAGAACGCCGCGGCCGGACGCCCCGGCCGCGCCCATCTCGCCCACCCCTGCCGTGACGACCTCCAAGTCCAACTTCAGTGTCGACGCCGCACCTTTTCTCCCAAAGAGCGTGCTCAATGCGCAGTTGGCCGCAACGACTGGGGCGGTTACCGATCTGGCTTCCCCTTCTCTATGCTGGTGGCACGGTAGCGAGGGCTCTACGTATCCAAGTCCCCTCCCTTGCGGGATGGCGCTCTCTTGTGCGCCCACAATGGACACCAGTGAGGCTCTGGCCCATCAGATGTTGCTAGATTCGAGTGCCGGCTGGATGTTAGCCGCCCTCGATCCTTGCGCGGGGTTGCCGTGGGAAATGCGACACACAGCTGCCGATGCGTGGGATAAACAGCAGCTGCACACACCATCCACCACCGGCATTGAGCGGTCCTCCACGCTGCGCAAGGAGACGCCCACGACTTCCACAGAACACGCACCGCTCGCACCAAGGGCTGGCGTACTGTCTGCCCCATGCGCCATCGACGGCACTCCCACTTCGAAGGCACCGTGTGCGTCGAACATCTTAAACGATAATCCGAAACAGTATTCGCTGTCGGCCACCGTCCCTATGGAAAGCACATCTAGCAGCTGCTATGACGTCTCCGGTACGGTGGGCGTCTCTCCGGGAGGGGAGCAGCTGTCCCCCTCCTCAGTATCGCGGTCGCGGCGTCTACGTCACGACCCTTACGGCCCAGCAGGGTTCGTGCTCTGCCGGGAGGGCAGTTCGAGTGGTTCGGTTTCGTCCCCTTATATCACGGCCTTTGGCACCGGCTTGCCGACCACAGCGTTCTCGGCCCGGTTGAAATTCTCCGGATCGTTCGCAGGCAAGTTGACGACGGCGAAGAGTTACTGCTTCGAGGATCCGCAAATCAAATTATCTTCACGGTTGCGGGAGCGCCGGCTTAAGCAGCAGGCAGACGCTGCGGGGGCCTCGTCCTGTGAGCACGAGAGCGTTTCGTCGTCCTGCTCGATCATACATTCTGCTCCGTCGGGGGCGAACGATGGGGAAGCTGAAGAGCTGCTGAATGCCACAGCGCCGCGGTACAGCTACTCAGTATACACCGCTTCGGCCGAGGGATCGACGGAAGCGGTGTCAGGCGCAGGTCCTTCGCCGCCTGAGGCCGGCGTGGTGGCTGCCCCCAAGTCCTATGCGGAAGTGACACGCATGCATAGCAAGAGGACCTCCCCTGCACCCATGCCGGTCACTCTCATGCCGACGGTGGTGGGGAAAGGGGGGGCGCGCGCGGCCGAAGCAACCGCAGCGGCGGCGCTCGCTCGCAACATCAACGCTGCCCATTTGACACAGAAAAAGGTGTAGTGACAGCTGACCTTTTTTCTCTTAGGCACATCACCACTGCGTGGTCGCCATCTCTCGTTGCCCTGGTCTTTTTTCTACTCCGGGGCACTGCCGCCTGCATGAAACTACGACTTCGCTACGAGCACCACCTTCTTTTGTATTGTTTCCCTTCTTTCAATAACGTGGACAGGAAAAGGATGATCCACACAGGTAGACCAGCACGAACAGAAGGCGTACGCGACACGTGCGACGTTCTTCTCCCCCTCAGAGCTTTATCGCCTCCTGTTTCGCATATGTGGCCACACAGGAATGGGTGACGGAACGTACATATATGTGTGTGTTTGCTTGAAAGCAAAGCACATTGCCGATGGCACGTGAGCAGGTTGGTGGGGGAGGGGGAACACACATCACAAAGAGGAACTTCACAACCGTCGGAAGAGGTTTTCCTCCTCTCTTCTTTTTGATTCACATATTACGGGCCCGTCTCTCTGGATAAGGCGGATGAGGCTCTCTTTCGTGTGGGGTTAGGAAAAGCGCATCGGAAGGGCGTTTCGGACTCCCAGAAAGCCCCGATTAGTATCGCTCTGTTTTCATCTCCGCCTTCCACTCTCACGAAATTTTCACTTCTCTACTTTTTTTTGATCTTTTCTTTTTTCTCATTTTGTTTCTTGTCTAAGCTAGCATGCAAAGTGCGTTCCCATGAACTGTCATCCCTCACCATTCCATTGTATCTTCTTCTCGTGGCGATGTTTTCTAGTTTACTTGTAACAAGGGGAGTTGGGAGCGTGAGATCCTGCGGACGGTGCTGGCGTAATACTCACCAATGCAAAGTCTACTTGCGTTTCTCTCTCTCTCTCTCTCTGTGTATGTGTGTGAGGTCGATCTCGTTGTCTTTTCCCTTATTTCAGAAATGTTTCGCTTTGTTTTCCCTCTTCTCCATCGTTTGTCGTGCCCACTTTTCGTGGAAGCTCTATCGCCTTCACTTTTTTCTTTTCTTCCCACCTTTGTTTTTTTGTGTGTATTTTATTTGTTTGAAGACGTGCGAGTGGTGCAACCGTACGCATCAACGGCACTTGAAAAAGCGAGCAGCGCTGCGTTGTAGCAACCGCCGATCCATCTCCATCGAGCAAAAAATAGCGTTCCCCCTGTATTAAAACACGAATATATATATCAGGTGGAAAATAATAAAACCGCTGCGCTTGTGTGTGTGTGTGTGTTCTGAGAGAAACATACCTATACACGTGCACTCTCGCACGCACCACTTTTTTTTTCTATTGCTGTTGGTGGTGGTGTAGCTCCTCTTCTTCCTCCCTCCCCTTCCCCTCCTTTTCCTCCCTCCCCTTCCGCCTTCACGCTCTCCATCGTTTTCTCTATCTCTCGTATCCATACTTCTCATGTTTACCTGTTTCTGTTTCTTACGTGCAGCTTCTGCTCTCTCCCTTTATCCCTCTTATCACATTCATTTCCTCATCCTCTTTCGCTCCTCTTTTTCCCCGGTGATGCCTCCCCTCCGCCTCCGCGAACGTTGCTGTGGTGGTCGGGAAAGAGGTGAAGAGGGAAAGAAATGGAACCGGATACCAGCGCTTGCTCCCACGGGCTGGGAGAAGTGCATGCAGAACCAAGAGAAGGAGCCTTGGCCTCGGTAGCGGAGGCATCAGGTTTAGAGGATGTGTTGGTAGGTAGGGAGTGCCCAAGTGATGCCCCCCCCCCGGGTGATGTAGTGCTCCCTTTCTATTCGTTGAGAATCTGCCCAGCCGTCTCTGCCTTTTCTGTTGGGTTCCTCAAAGTGCAAAACGCTTCTCTTTTTCTTTTGCCTATGCGATGCGAAATGTCCCTTTAAAAGAAAAGATAAAATGTGAGCGAGAGGGAAAAGACTCTCATGTACCCGTCCCTCGCCTTGCTCCGGCACAAGGACGGTGGAAGGTGGTGAGGCGGCTGCGGTAGTGTGCTTTGCTTCCTTCACGATGAGAGAGTAGGTCAAGTTGGGGTGTCGTGAGGGCGGAATGAAAAGTAGCGGAGGGGGTCTTCGTCTCCTAACATGGGGGAGGAACGCGAGTCAATGCACCCTTGAAACATGAAAATGAAAGGAAGTGATCGATGAGCCACACGGCTGGATGCTCCCCTTCATTTATGCTCCAGGACGGGATAAAGGCCTGCACGCGGTAATGCAAAATCGACGCCTTCCAGAGGTTGCATACACAGCTCAGTGTTTGGATGGCGCGACGTCTGCTGTGCCGTCATACATCACCCGCTCTCATCCTCCTCCTGAAAACTGTTTCTCTCGCCCCCTTTTTATGACTCACATTTTGACATACGCGCGTGGCGGTGCGGGGATAACCATTTCACTGCACTCCTGCTTAACGTTCGCGCTCTCTCCTCTCTTTTTCTCTGTCACACCGGTGCGTCGACCTTCTCCCTCTTTTTTTTTGACAGTTTCCACCTCACGGAAATTATAGGACCTTACGCTGGGAAGATGGAGAGATGCGTTGAGAGGCTTGGCGAGGCCTCCGTACTTTTTTCAGTGAGCTGTCGCTGATTTGGGAAACGATAATATAATCGGACTGACTGTTCAACGAAGGACAGACGGAGTAGGTTAGCACAACTTGTCACCTTGCTGAAGATCTCGTGCGCAAACACAAGAACTATATATATATATTGTGCATGCTTTAGAAGGCTCGACACTTATCAGTTCTTCAGTGTGAGGATCAGGGAAATTGGTGTGCGCGTACGTGTGGAAAAGCGCGTGCTAACGGCAAAGAGGAGTATTGCATCTGCAGATGTATATATTTACCTCTCAAACTACTTTCTTCTTCTTCAACCTATCGCTGCGTCGAACGATGGTACTCATTGGAAGGCGAAACTATCAACACAATGAATGACATGCGTACACATCGCATCGTTGGGATATGCTAAATGTCTCACATGTTTCTCCTCTTTGCTCTTTTTTTCCCCCGTGCGAGTTTCTCGCCACTTTGCTGTTTCTCTTTTTTAGCGCTCGGGACACTTACTCTGAGTGCATGTGTGCTTGTGTGTGTGTGTGTGTGTGTGTGTGTGCTTTTATGCCAGCTACACCTCAGGCTCCGATACCTCAAAGCGCTGGAGAAGAGGCCGTGGGGAGGCTGTGCTACTTTTAAGAAAA
Source organism: Borovskyia barvae (assembly GCA_030849085.1). Lineage (NCBI taxonomy): Eukaryota > Euglenozoa > Kinetoplastea > Trypanosomatida > Trypanosomatidae > Borovskyia > Borovskyia barvae. Next base: position 84,417 of record JASAOM010001044.1, read on the forward strand.
GCTATCTCTACGTTTCATTTTGCTTTTAAGCGTGCGCCTCCTTTCTTCTCTCAGCTTTCCCTCTTTTCCCCGTCTTTTTTTTCGTGTGCGGTGAAGTGGCAGCCACAGGCTCTCATCCTTCTGGAGTAGTGCTACAAGCCTTCGCTTTCTTTATTGATTTCTTGTCAGCCGTCGGTTGCGCTACACAAGGACTTACCGCCGACCTTCGCGTCCGTACGTGAAGTCCTCCGGACCTCCTTCTCCTCTCTCTGTCTACGCTCTATGAGGCTCGTCGCCATGTCGCCCGTGTGGTGAGCGTGAACGTGGAGAAGGCAAGTGGGAACGCTTATTCAAAACAGCCTCGTTTTACTTTTTAAAAAATGTGTGGCGGTGCCGAATGTTTTGACGGGAGAGAAAACTTCATTTCAATATACGGATGTCATCAGGATGGCCTCGACCGGTATGAGGAAAAAGCCGTCATGAAACTGTAGCGGAAAAGGGAGAGATGATGAGGCAACGAAAGATCAGGGAAGTGTATATATATATATATATATATATGTGTATGTATGTATGCATTTTTTTTGCGGCTCGCTGGCCGCACGAAGTGGGCTCGAGCTCTTTTCATTGTGGGGCCTTCCCCTCCTACCCACATCGACACTGTCACCCGTCTCCTTTGTTTACTTCTCCATGTGTCAGGGAAGGTGCGCCTCTGTCTCAGTGAAGTGATCTACTCGTTCTCCCTCCTTCCGTATCCGAGTGTGCGTCTATAGCGACGTCTGCTGATCTTATTGCTTTGTGTTTCATTTCTATTTGTTAGGTGGCGCCTGTGCTCCTCTCTGCCGCCTGTTTCGCCCCCCTTCCCCCCCCCTCCAGAGTCTTTACCGGATAACGAAACGGAATCCCGCTAAAGCATAAGCGCACTTCCGCCCCTTTTCTTACGAACACTCTTCGCTAGATCATCTCTCTCTCTCTCTCTTTTCTCTTTATGTTATGATGTTGGTTTTGCTTTTTATGCCTTTCATCACACTTTCAACTTGCCCTAGCCCACAATGAAGCGACAAAGGAGGATTCCCCATCATGCTTTTCTTCTTTTGCTGTCCCTGCTCTACAAGGTTTCGTGCAGGTGCGCAGCCTCCGGGCATCGCTCCTTCTCTCCTTCACACAAAAGGAAAAGATGCCTTTCCTTTGACTTTTGTGTGAAGGGATCGAACGAATGGGGGATGGGGGAGGGGGGAAGAAGGAGTGAGGAGTCATTTTCGGTCTCTTGCAGGTTTCTTCTTCGGTACCGCATTAGGATTGCTGCCGTACGCCGCCGCCAACACGGATTACATGCTAGTTCGAATCTCTCTCTATGTTTGTCTGTATGTGCATACAGGTGACTCTCGGTGCATGTTCACTTCCTCGTAATGTGATCACCTGCCTCGTAGGGGGCGGGGGAAGAGAAGGAGGAGCGTGTGCGAGTGCGTCTTCAAGGGGAAATGATGCTGACAGTGGTCTTTTTTTTTTTATGTGGCCAACCGAATCCATCCGCGAAGAGTACGGTTGAGGATGATCACCGGGTCGGGGAAGGCACTCACGTTGCCGGCGGTGCACTCTAAGCTCGCTCTTTTTTTTTTATGTACAATAATCGGTTGGTTTGGTTTCATTGCGTTTCTGTTTTAAAAGAGCTCGTGTGTTTCGTTGTGAAAAGGATGTATGAGGATGACGCATCTGCTCTTTTTCGATTGTCCCGCCTTCCCTTTGACGGCTGAGAAAGAGGAAACCCCGGTGAGTCGAGCGTCTGACGACGAGCGAAGCGGGTGCTGCAACCGCTTTCGAGGGAGTTCAAGGCGGAATTTTGCTGTTGTTGTGCGGGAGCGGAGGGAGGGAGGGTTAGGAAATCCTCTTGATGGTGTTCAGGGATGGGGTTCTCTGCTACTTCTGGGACTGATCGATGCGAGCGGGGCACCCGTGCCTCCTATAGGTTTCGCGGAAGGAGGATGCACGCCTGTTTGGTTGGCGCTGATCCCTCTCTGGCTGTGTGTGTGTGTGTGTGTGTGTGCGTGTATAGCTTCGCAGGAAGGGTGGGCGTGCCCTACGTGGACGTCGACATCGGGGCATGATGGTGGTGCTGAGCTTCAAGGACTCTCTCCCTCCTCTCCCCCTCCCTTAACACTCCCTTCACACCAAAAATGGCAGCTTGCTTCCGACAGTTTTCTCTCTCATTCGTTGCAGTGCACGCTCTGCATCAAGCCATATTTGCTCTTCTTTGGCGCCCTCGCTGTAGTGAGGAAGTTCGGCTTCCTTTTTTCATGGAGGCTCATCTTTAAACCACAATTTTCGAGTTTCACCTCGTCGCTATTCCCTTCATGCGTTTTTTCTTTCTTTCTATCTCCTTCTTTTTTTTCTGTGCTTTCCTCAATTGTTTAGTGATAATCTAATTTCGATCTCGCGTGAAGCGAGCCCTCTTTCAATGTGTGGCTGCAGGTATTTGGCCTTCACCGTCCGCTACCGTTGTCTCTTCCTTCTCTCCTTCGTGGAGACTAGTCTTTTTCTTTGTGCAATCATCACCCCACCCACCCACCCCAGTTTCTCCCCTTGGATTTTTCTTTTCTGTGAAGTGTGGGTTTCGGCCGAGCGCGTTATCGTCTTTTGTGTGCTATTTCGGAAGGGTTCTCACCTGCTCCACACAGACACACACACACACCCTCTCTTCGCTCTGTTCTCCAACTTTCCACACGCCCTCTTCGTATTGCTCGCCGTTTTTTTCCGAGACGGCACAGCCGAATTTCTGTCTTCTAAGGCTTCGTGTAGCCGCCTATTTGTTCCCTCTACTCCTACTCTTGTTACATACGTTCCACGTCTTCTTCTTTCTCCCTCTTCCATTGGCGTGTACATCTTCTTCACCTGGGTAGGAATCTGTGCACAGGCCGCTGCGAGAGAAGAGAAGGGGAGGAAATGGGGCGGTAGGGAACTTCTGCATGTGAACTCGTGTTTTGTAAAATGTGAAGAAGTGAAGACCGGTGCACATACGTTAGCATAAATATATATATATATATATATATTGTGGCTTGGATTGGCTCTCCCCCTTCCCCCCGATACTCATGTCGAAAGGATTGAATATACACGTTTATAATGTAGTTTGCCGATTCTGTTTATGGATACGAGCTCCATTGTTGAGTACACTTCTGTACCTTGCATGGGGATCAATTGCTTTCTCGACCTTATTTTTGTTGCGAAAGCATGGCCAGGTTGAAGCGGAGGCGTATGCGTACACGTGCGTCTGTTAAACACGCACGCTTACACACGCACTCACGTATCTGGGTGGCCCATGCTTCCAGAGAACTCTCTCTGCACTCTTTTCTTTTTTGATGCTTTTCGTCTGTACTTTTCGTCGGGTGACTTCGCACGAACAGCTCCATGTTTGCTGTTGGATGCAAAACCCTTCATTCAGTATTCTCCAGGAAAAGACGAAAAGAGGCAGTCAGCTCTCTCTCTCTCTATATGTATATATATATATTACCCTACTTGCCATGATGCATGTCGTATCCCCCCTTCCCCTTTAAAAGAAAATATAAAAAGAAAGCAAAGTCTGTTCGAACATACGGTAGCGTATGGAGCACGCCGAACTCGTGGTGCCGCTGTACTCTCACTTCGCTTCCCCTCCCCCCCCCTTAGTCAACTTTCACAGGGTTGCAGAGGGATGACTGACATGACTTATCGCTGTCCCTCCTCCCCCCTCCCTTCCCCTCTCTTTACCGGATGAATGGGTGCACTACGAGGCACTTAAGCTCGTGAACGTAAGGGCACGAACGGACCGGCTATGACATGATTGGCTTCGCTGTGTGAATTTGGAGAGGAAAGCGAGCTTCAAATGGGCAGAGGAAATCGAGGGTAGGACATGGGAAGAAGATCTTGGGGCGAGAAGAGATCAACCGTAGATGCCAAGGGTCAGCTCAGCCCCCTGACCTCACCCTTGCCTCTCCTCCACCTTCTTTGTCTCTCCTATGCGAAAGAGGAGGAGGCGGAGGTGAGTAAAACGAGGAATAAAGGGCGAGGAGGAGGAGAAGTTGTGGGATTAAGTTTTTGTGCATGCGGTGTGTATGGGTGTGCCCGGCATGTAGAGGCACCGCACCCTGTCTACCTTCCTCACTCCTTCCATGATGCATTCTCCGGTGCTCACAGAGCTGGTCTTTTGACGTGTGGGAAGCGCCTCCTCCTCTCCCCCCCTCTCCTCCAACTTTGGTCACCGTTTTCTCCCTCTCCCTCTCTCTCTCTCTTTCTTCCTCTTTACATCTCATATCCCCTCTGCAAATGCCTTTCGTCTTCATCCCCTTTCTTGCGGTCCTCATTTCCTCCCTTTCCGTCTCTCACTCCTGCTCCCAACGAGAAGTATGCGAGTGTTTCCACTGAATACACAAAAACGTAGCGAAGAAAGGGAAAGTAAAGCGTTCGGCCCCGGCTCCTGATATTGGATATCACGGCGCACACACACATCTCTCTCTCTATCTACCTATCTATCTATCTATATATATATATATGTGTGTGTGAAAATTGTGCACTTGCTTAGCGGTCGACGAAACGCATCTGCTGTAGCAGAGACCAAGCTAGCTCCGTCCTGCGGAGCCGCGGAGAGCGAACATATCGTCATCTAACCTATCTCTCGTGGTGGTAGACTAGAGGATATACACCGAGTACTTATATTTATATATACCGAAAGTGCAGCGAGTGCCTGTTAGGTCGGCAGATTTTTGGAGGCTAAACCACACACACACAACACATCACGATGAGTTCTCCCCCTGGAAGTTCCGCTGGTAGTGGCGGTGGCGGCATCCGTGACATCGGCACAGTGACGTCGGGTATGGCGATCATGAACTTCGATCAGAAGACGAAACCGTATACCCGGAATGATCTAGTGGAGTTTTTGATGCACTACCAGGATAACCTTAACGAGCAGGAGCTGCGTCTGGTGGAGAAAGGGATGCTGGGCACTTTTGTGGGGATGCCGCTTTTCTTCGGTGTCGGTTACTTCCTTAGCGGACGACTGGGGTGGCACCGGGTGGTGCGGGCCATGGCTCCGCTGAGCCAAGGGGGTAAGCCCAGCTGGTTCGTCTCGCACTTGCCCACCATCGGCCGTACCGTATTCGGCTTGTCCGCGGCCACAATTCCCTACATAGTGGTACAGCAGTGGTTTGTTTCGCGGGTGCTTGAACTGGACGAGCGGGACAGCAATCTATCGTTCCACGTGCGCCGCTTGATGTTGTCGCAGCGGTCGGGCATGATGTTCAAGCGCACGGCCACACGGGAAGTCACACGGGAAGAGCAGCAGCGGCTGCTGCGCGAGGCCGAGGCCCACGTCAATGAGAACCGTAGCGGCCAGCGCGTGAGCCAAGGTCTTGGCACCGGCCCGGTAGACGTCAACCTGCAACTAGGTCAGCAGGTGCTGACACCAGTGGCTCAGACCGGCTACAAGCCGATGCCTTCTCAACAGCGGTAGGGCACGCCATTCTACAGGACGAACGCGTACAAACGCAGGACGAGCATCTCTCTCTCGGAGCCACAGGAGGCGGGTCTCCGTTCACCTTGCTCCTCGGATTAAGACAGAAAATACTGGAGGCCAACATGAAGAAGTGTGCAGAGGGAGGCGGAAGGATGGTAGATCATGCTCAAAGAACGAAAAAAAGAGGCAGATCAACCAGTGCGGCGGCGGTAGCCCCCCCCCCCCCCCATCCCTTCCTCCGTCTGAGGCCCTCACGTAGTAGCGGGTACTTCTCTAGTGTGGTATACCTTTTGCTTTGTAGAGCGCCATGATGGATCGGAAGGGGTTGGGAAATAGTCGTTGCGTCGGGCGGTATTGCCGTGGGGAGGAACAGTGGTCGTCTCACGTTCCCCCCGATCATCGATACCATCATCATTGGCGCTCTCTCTGGTGTTTCTTTTCCTCTCCCTCCTCCTTCTCCATCTCCATGCTGACTTTATCATCGAACTGGGAATGGGTACTCCTTGTCGAGATAGCGTGCCGAGAACCTCCCGCAGATTTCTTCATGGGAAGGTGTGGGCTTCCCACATGGAATGCTTCAAAAGGGTGTTGCTCTTTTTTTTGCTCTCCATATTTGATCATCTGTTCTGTTACACACACACACATATAAATGTATATGTATACTTTGGGTGTACGAGCATTCACACCTGAAGACGTTGCAGCTTCCTTTGTTTCTTTGTGCTCTCTCTCCCCCTTTCTCTCGTAGGGGTAGGAGACGCGATAGGAGGAATTGGGGAAAGTGCCGCCCACCCTCCCGGAGAAATTCGAGGTTCGTGTGTGTGTGTGTGTGTGTGTGAAATTGAGGAGGAAAGGGAGGGGGGGTTGCTGTTGTCTATGTGTTGAACGTTTTTCGCCTCGGTCTTTCCGATTCCCCTGACACCCAAAGTTCTCTCTTCCCTGGTGAAACTCTCCGAGAGACGTGCTGAGCTCGTTCAGATTCCGTCGTCTCTTTCTCTCGCTATACCTTTCCATTTTCTCCTCTCTGACTTCTTTTCAACTTTGTACACTGTCTCTCCCCCCTTCTCTTCTCCTCTTCATCCCTCGTTGTTGCTTTTCGTTTCGCACGCGATGATGGTAGCCCATCGAACGCATCGCAGATACCGTGCACCCTCATAGTTCATTTTCATCTCTTCACCTTTACTGAGACGGGAGAGGGGTGTTGTCTAGACCGGGCCTATTAGGTGGCATCGTAGCGTCTGCAATCAGAGGAAAGGGGGAAGGAAGATCTGCTCCGCATGCACGCAGCTACCTCTGCGCGGCTCGTTTTCTGCTTCACCGCGTTGTTGTCAGGAGCCCTCGATTGAGTTGAGAGGGCGAGTGCGTGCAGTTTTGTGGAGACGCACAGCGATCTTATTCATACGCCGCAGCCTCTACGTCTCCCCGCATAAGTAAGCTATGCAACCGCAGTCAGGATGCTCGGAACGCACACGGCAGCGCTTTGTGCGATGCGTGTGTATCGTCGCGGCTCTCCTGCTGTGTGAGGCGCTGTGCGCCAAAGCCTTTTTCGATTTTAGTGGCGGCGGTGGTGGCCGAGCGCGGGCGCCCCCAACTCGCCCGAACCAGCCGGATGTCGATTACTACGAGGTACTGCAGCTCGAAGGCAAGCGTGAGGCGGCGACGGAGAAGGACATCCGCCAGCAGTTTCGCCGCTTGTCTCGAGTGTATCACCCTGATGTGGCAAAGACGGAGGCCGACAAAGCAAAGTACAGCGAAGTGAATCGCGCGTACGAGGTGCTGTCGGACAAGCGGAAGCGAAAGGTCTATGACATGCGTGGGGAACGCGGTCTGGAGCAGCTGGAGCAGTTGGACCGCTCTCGAGGGACGGGAGGCGGGAACAGAGTCCTTCACCCGCTCGAACGCCTCTTTGGGGCAACCGCTGACGACGGCCTGCGTGGGCCTCAGAAAGAGATGGAGGTGACGGTGGATCTCTCGAAGGTGTACACCGGCGCCAAGGAGTCTCTTACTGTTCAAAAAAATAAAGTTTGCCATCATTGCAAAGGCAGCGGGGCCGACCCAGCTGCGGGCATGGTGAACTGCCGGCAGTGCGGCGGCCAAGGCATGCTGCGCCAGCGTGTCCAGTTCGCACCGGGGATGGTGCAGGAGATCCACCAGCAATGCCCAGCATGTGGCGGGGCTGGACGTCACCCGGAGCGTGCGTGTCCTGTGTGCCATGGAAAGAAGATTATGCGCGGTGTAGACACCTTAACGATGGAGCTGGAGCCGGGGATGACAGAGAATCACATAATAACTTTCGAGATGGAAGGCGAGGAGGTGCCAGACCGCCTCCCTGGCGATCTCGTCGTACACGTGCGCACCAAACCGCATCCAGTTTTCTCCCGGCGTCGAAACCAGCTTGACCTGGACACGTCGCTGACGCTGACGCTGCGCGAGACCCTCGCAGGGTTTGATCGTAACATTACACACTTGGACGGCGTAGAAAAGGTGCGCGTGACGCATCAGGGGGGCGTGCTGCCGTACGGCTCAGTCCTTCGCCTGCCAGGCAAGGGGATGCCGAAACTACATGTGCCATCCGAGCGTGGCGACCTCTACGTCCGCCTACAGTACGAGCTGCCAGCGCAACTCACAACGCAGCAGAAGAATTTAGTGGATCGGCTGCTTTAAAGCAAAGTTTTCCTTCCTTCTTCTTAATTCCGGCGGATGCGCAGCAAATGGTGTGACGATGGGCACGGAGGTGTGCTAATGAATGAAGGGGTTATGGCGATGGCAAAATAGCTCGCACGCTACTGATGCAGGGCTTAACGCTGGCGCCGCCCTTTTCAAATTATTTTTTTTGGGGGGGGCGTTGCTCAGAAAGGATCGTGGGAGTTGCAGGGGTCTCTATCATGTGCTTGTGCACTTTCCCTTTGTCTCTTCGTCTCTCCCTCCACCCACCGAAACGGGAGGAGCGGATGGGGAGGCGTTTTGGGGGCTGTTTGAAGCCCGGGCTGAGGTACTTCGGTGAATGCGTACGCCTGCTTCGGCATCCTTCTCCTGCACTCGAAAACAAACGAGGAACTGAGCGGGGTGGTGGCGGTGGCTAGCTCTTCTGTTTGGGGGATCCATCACCTGTTTGGTTCGCGATTAGTGAGAGCGCAGGAGCACCCCGGTACGTACTGCGTCTGTAAAGAGGACGCATACCCGTGCATGTGTATGTATGTATTCTTAATGCCACGTCACTTGATGTGGTTTTCGAACGAGTGAAAGGGAGAAGTTCCATTTGTTGTGATGCGTTTCTTGAATCGATGTGAATTTTTTTAAGCAACAACGTTCGAGTTTGGCTTGATTACTCGACATCGGGTGACGCAGGGTGGCTTTTTGTTTTCATCGCCGAAGATTCTGGGGAGGCGGAGTCGCTCGCGTCTTGTAAGGGCAGCAACATGTCGTGACGGCTGGTGCTGTCTTTACGTTCTTTCGTCTCTTTCTCTGTTTTCAAGTGACTCCGGCCCTCCAACACTTTTTTTTAAATATTCACGACGGTGCGACGCTTGGCACATGTTGTATGTTGCTTTGCTGCTATTGTATAAATTTCGGCGAGGCGGAAGCTAGCATACATATTTTTTTCGTCTCCCTGTTTGTGTGTGTGTTGGTGTGTTACTCTTGTATTTCGGATTTGCAGATCTCTGTACGGTGGACCGTACCTTGGAATTGGCGGTTGGATCAGCCGTCCACGCTCGCCTTTCGTCGTTAAACCTCCTCCCCGTCTCCCCGCCCCTCAAATCTTGGGTCTGCCCCCTGCGGGCTTAGAAGGACATCGTGCGATGAAGAAAACTCGATGTGCCTCAGACTGCGGGTTCCACTTCCTCCTCCTGCTTGGCTTACCCCCCCCCCCGCGAGCGGTCAACGTTCTCTCTGCCGCATCGCTGGGCCATCCTCTGGCTTTTTTTGTACAAACATTTCTGCTTCTCCTCCATCGTCTTCGTTCTCTTACACTGATTGCAATTTCTGTAAAGAAGTTTTTGTGACAAGGCCTCTCCTTTTCTCTTTGTAGTTCGTTCAAAAGCTGTTATTTATTTACCTTTTCGCAGTGAAGTGTGTTCTTTGGCGTCAAGCTCTCTCTCTCATTTCCTCACCGAAGTCCAACTCTTGCTAAAATATGTTTCGCCGGAGTGCAGCTCGCCTCGCGTCGTACGATGTGACGGTGATTGGGGCTGGACCGGGCGGCTACGTGGCTGCCATCAAGGCGGCTCAGTTAGGCCTCAAGGCCGCCTGCATCGACAAGCGCGGCCCCCCCGGTGGAACGTGCCTGAACGTCGGTTGCATCCCGTCGAAGGCGCTGCTCTATGCCACCCATATGTATCATGACGCACACGCCAACTTCGCCAAGTACGGCCTGCGCGGCGGAGAGAACGTCACGATGGATATTAAGGCGATGCAGGATCAGAAGTCGAAGGCGGTGAAGGCGCTTACGGGCGGTGTGGAGTACCTTTTCAAGAAGAACAAGGTGACGTACTACAAGGGCGAGGGCAGCTTTGTGTCAGCGAACTCCATAAAGGTGAAGGGCCTGGACGGCAAGGAGGAAACCATTGAGACCAAAAAGACCATCGTGGCCACGGGCAGCGAGGCGACGGAGCTGCCTTTCCTCCGTTTCGATGAGAAGGTGGTGTTGTCCTCCACTGGCGCGCTTGAGATCGACCACGTGCCCAAGACGATGATCGTCATCGGCGGTGGCGTCATTGGGCTGGAGCTCGGTAGTGTCTGGGCTCGTCTGGGCTCCGAAGTCACCGTTGTGGAGTTCGCGCCTCGCTGCGCCTCCACTACCGATGCTGACGTGTCGAAGGCGCTTACGGACGCCCTCGTGAAGCATGAGAAGATGAAGATCATGACCAACACGAAGGTGGTGAGTGGCACCAACAACGGCAACAGCGTGACGATCGAGGTGGAGGGGAAGGATGGCAAGAAACAGACACTCACCGCCGACGTGCTGCTCTGCTCCGTAGGCCGACGCCCGCACACCGCTGGCCTCAATGCGGAGGCGATCAACCTTCAGATGGAGCGCGGCTTTGTATGCATTAACGACCACTTTGAGACGAACGTGCCAAGCGTTTATGCAATTGGGGATGTTGTCAACAAGGGCCCGATGTTGGCGCACAAGGCCGAGGATGAAGGCGTGGCGTGTGCAGAACGGCTGGCCGGTAAGCCCGGGCACGTGAACTACGATACCATCCCGGGCGTCATCTACACCACGCCCGAGGTGGCACAGGTGGGAAAGACGGAGGAGCAGGTGAAGAGCGAGGGGATCGACTATAAGGTTGGGAAGTTCCCTTTCAACGCTAACTCGCGCGCCAAGGCGGTCGCTACGGAGGAGGGCTTTGTAAAGGTGGTAACGGATAAGAAGACGGACCGCATCCTTGGCGTTCAGATTGTGTGCCCTGTCGCTGGTGAACTGATTGGCGAGATGACCTTGGCGATGGAGTATGGCGCGAGCTCTGAGGATGTCGGTCGGACATGCCACGCCCACCCGACAATGTCGGAGGCGGTGAAGGAGGCCTGCATGGCGTGCTTCTCTCAGACCATCAACTTCTAAACTGGAAGTACACATGTTCTTCTCGATGCCACTTTTCATTTCTTCACCTCTCTCTCTTGAGCTTCGTGAATTGAGGATGGCGATGGGGGGAGACAGGAAAGGAGATGCGTGGCGATGTGAGGACGACATCGACCACAGACATCTTTTGCATGGGTGGTTTCGACAGTCGGCATTCCTCTTTCACTCTCCCACCCTCTGTCTTCTGTCCCAGAACAGAATGTAGGTGATTCTCATCCTCTATTCCACTCCTCAACGAGCAACTTCAAGAGCCTGCCCTCGCTTTTTCTGCATCCCTTCTCCCCCATTTCTTGTGTTGCAGCGTGTACATAGTGAGAGAAGGGGGTGAGGGTAGCATGGGAGGTGGCGGGAACGGTGATGATGAAGCTCGGGTACGCGGCTACCATTGACTTACCGTTTGTTTTCTTATATTTTCTGGTGCTGCAACTGCACGCGCGCCAACACAATTGATAAGCTGAATGTGTAATGCTCTTTTCGAATGCAACTGAGGAAGGTAAAACACTTTTTAGTTTGTATTTTTTTTTTTGCTCGCCCCCCTCTGCTCATCTCTTAGTGCATTCCTCCTTCGATTTCCCGCATCGACCTCGCTCTCCTGTTGCTCCCCGCCATCCCGTCGCGACTTGCATCGTTGAACGCCGAGAGAGGGGCTGATATGGAGAAGGTTATGGATATCGTAGTGAAGTTTCTGCATGCGATGCGAGAGAGCACGAGGGGCTTGTTGCTTTTGCGACTAGTAGCTACGTTTCTTCCTCCTTGGGTGGTTCTTCTTGGGCGAGACTCTTTTTTTGCCCCTAAATCCCTTCTTTCCCCCTCTGCATCCCCCCAGCTGAGCCTCCTTCACACCAAAGACGAGAGAGGCCGGTTCATGTACGTTGGCGCCCTCAAAGAGGGAAGTGAGCGACGGCAGAGAAAACACGTTGAATAGCAGCAGCGGTCATGCGCGATTGGGAAGGTGCCATCTGGAGATGACGCGCCCCTTCTCGCTCTCTCTCTCTGCTCCGTGGATATGAACGACGCCCCTCTTCCCCCCTCCCCCTCGTTTGCCCAAGTCCTTCTCAGCCGAGGGGGACGCGTGCTCTTTAATGCGAAAGGATGCCACGTGTTTTCGGTTCTCTTCCTTTCCTTGGACCATCCCTTCCTTTTCTTTTGAGTTGTGAAGCAGAGTTCCTCTCAGTGCCCCCCCCCCGTTCGCTTCCATCGCTTCCTACGGGGTGCCATCTTCATACACCTCTTTGACGACCATTGCTGCCATCCCCCGGTTTAACTCTTGCGCACCTCCAGAGAAATATATATATAGAGAGAGAGAGAGAAATAAGAGGAAGTAAGCCGTGAAAATGTGATGCGCTGAGAGAGATGAAGGAGAGTTAGACTAGGCGAGGGGCTGGTGGTACATGGGCGCATTTGATGACAAGGGTGATATATATATATGAGTGACGTTCGAAATTTACTTACGCCTGTAGCGGAGGGAGTGTTTTCTCTTTGTGCGCTTTAAAAAAAGTTCTGTTCCTGCCATGATGCTGTGATGACGGATGGTGACTTTTCTACTGCTCTTACACGAGCAATACGAACAAAAAAGAGGGATATGGGGCATGCGTCTGTGGGTGCAACGGTACATGCGCCTTCAGAGGAAGGGTAAAGGAGGAGGGAGGGAGGAAGCGGGAGGCTGTTCAGTCGTTATGTGATACCCATGTTTCTGTTTGTCTCCGCTCGCTGAACCTTTTTGAGGTTCGTTTCTACTGCCCTCACGCCTCCGCTGGATGGCCCCCCCCCCCATAACTGCCTTCTCCTCACCTCTCCCTCTCCCTCCCTCCCTCCCTCCCCCTTCTCCCGAACATCATTGCCCACAGAATGTGGCGTTGGACTCTTAACGTTGTAACGTCTTCTGGCGCGTTCCAATCCAAACACGTTTTCGACAAGAGGCAAAAAAAAAGAGCAACCTTGAGAGCATTAGCACCCTCCTTCCATTTCTTTTGTGATCTGAGCCGGGGCGTGGGTGCGGGTGAAAACCGGCTTCCCTGGGTCATGAAAAGGCTTTTCTTGGAGGAGCTTAGAAGACAGGGGCTAGGGGGAGGTCTCCAGCGCAGGAAGGTCTAACGATGCAGCCCTCTCCGAAGAGAATACCTCGCTGTGCGCTGTGCATGCCCTCACAAGCATTACCTGCCGAGACGGAGAGATGATTCCTCGTAGAGTGGATTTTTATATTCAGTAATGGAGAGAAACATGCCGAGCAGAAAGGAAGTGAGAGTCCGGATCATGACCGATTCTCTTCTCTTCCCTCCAACCCTCCCTTTCCTCTTTCTTCCCCTTTCTTCGGGTGTGAAGAGGAGGGAAGGGGGGGGAAACGCTATTAGGGGCTGGTTGGGCCGCGTATTTCAGGTGCGTGCTTGAGGGCACGGCTACGACTGCCTTCCCTGACATGACACATTCACACTCACCTCGACACTCCTACTTCTCATGTTCCCTTCCCCTTTCTTCATCTGCCTACCTTCCTTTCTCTCGTTTTGATAATCTCCCAACACACACCACACCGATTCCTAATCGATGTATTTATATATACCCCTCCCTTTTTACACATCAATGTGTGCTGGGGAACACCTCTTCTCATCTGGACGCGACATTACTTCATCCCCTCTCCCTTCCTCTCTCCTACAGATCGTGTTGTACGGTACTTTCTCCTCCTTCTCACTTCTCCCTTTCTCGTCCCCTCCCCTTCTTTATTCGTGCTTGCCACCGTGCTCTTTCGACGCAGTTTGTCTTCCTCGACGAACAGCTTCGACCTACTTGGCAAGAGCTCACCGTAGCAACCGAAAGGAAAGCGGATACTTGTGGGTGCGAATGCGGGGGCCTACGCACAGATAATTTTCTTTTACTTTTTTCCCCTTTCTCTTCTGGATCGCCTCTTTATCCGTTCGAAATCACGACCCACACAGGCACGTGCACCAGTCTGCCTCTTTGCTGAGCGTCGAGGCCGTGCAGCCCTCATGGGCTCCTGGAGATTTCGGAGCTGACCTCCATCTCTTTCTCTTCGCTCTTTCTTTTGTTTTGTCTACCCCGTGTTTACCCTTCCCCTCCCCTCCCCCCCACCCTTTTTTTGTTAGATTCACCTTAGATCAGATTCTCGTAACTTATCTCTTTCAGCATCCACTCGCTTTTTTCTCCCTTCACTCTTGTTTTTTCCTGTGACAGGTGAAACACGTATTGCCTTTCCCAGTTTTCTACGTCTCGTGGTGTTCCTTCGCCTCCTCCCTCCCTCCCTCCCTCTCCCCCCCCCACACACACACAACAGGCACGGTCGATTCACCTTAAGATTTTCTTTTGTCGCTCCTTCCTTCTCTCTCGCTGTGGAGGTTTCCCTGATCTCTCTTGCTTGGGCCTTTTTTTCTTAAATTTCTGAAAGTCACGTTTTCCTGTTTCCGTTCGCCTTCTGTACTCCCTCGTGGCAGTCTCTGAAGCGCTCGAGCGTGCCGTCGTGCAGCCGATTCATCTCCGTGATTTAAAAAAAGGGACAGGAGGGAGGAAAACCTCACCGAAACGACTACCAGCGTCTTCTCTAGATTTTTTCTCTTATTGCTGTGTGTGCGTGGTGTGTTTCTGGAAACGAAGAAAAAAGAGGCATACGCTGCACCCTCGTCCTTTCCATATATACAGTTACATTCGGTTTTACATACGCCCACCCACACACGAAAGTTCTCCCCTCCTCCTCCCCCCCTCCCCCCTTCTCCACTCCTCTCTTAGAACCCTCCACCTCTTGTTTTCCAAATTTTTTTTGTGTGTGTTCATTTTTTTCCTTTCCCTCCCTTTTTCGAGAAGTGTCCGACCGCAGAATACGGGGGGGTTCAGCCTTCGACTTTTCTTAGAATTCATCTATTTATATATAGTGCTTTCTTTTTTTTGTTGTTTCTGCTCCATCTCTATTCCAGTCAAAGTTGCAGATTCTGAGAACTTGGAGCCAGAGGAGATTTCTTAGATAAGCGCAGCCCCGTCTTCAGTCCTTACTTTTTTTTTCAAAGGCGCTACGTTGAAGGGGGTATAGTGACCTGTGTGCTTCCTCGACTCCGGAGCTCTCCTCTATCTTTGCGCATTGCCTGCACACTCGTCCTTCGGCGTGTGTCCGCGTTCGCACTTCCTCGCACGACAAAAAAAACTCACTTTGTTCGCAGACGAAGACGCCGAAAATGTCAGCGCTGCGGGAGGTATCGAATCTGGCCAGTAACGTGGGCACCGATGGGAAGCAGCGCCCACTGACTAGCCGTGTCGATCCCACCGGAAGCACTATCCCTGGAGTGCCTTTCCTCCGTCAAGATAGTCTACACAGGACCTCTCTACAGCAGCAGCAGCAGCTACTGCGAGAGCGGTTAGCGTCGACAGGTAGCTTCACGGTAAACGCTTCCCACTCCCTTCACAGCTTCGTGGGCCGTGGTAGTGAAAACGATGTGCCGGCACATCATCGACGCACGAATCCCATTGTGCCTTTGCGCTCCAGCCGTGCGATTTCGAGTCCGCGTATTGACGTGCGTCACGCCCATGACCCAACATACTGCACGGAGCTTATCGGTGACATCACCGACATGTTTGTGGAGCGGGAGCGAAACGCTGTGGCACTTTTTAATGAGGGGAATGCGAGTCACGGCCCCACCAACACAACGGCCCTCTTCTCCTATTATGCCTCGCCACAATATCTTCAGTATCAGCCAGAAATTAATGAAAAGATGCGCATGATTCTCGTCGACTGGTTGATTGACGTCCACCTGAAGTTCAAGCTGCATGCGGAGACGATGTACCTTGCCGTGAACCTGATCGACCGCTATCTGTCCTGTGCAAATAACAAGAGCGATCGCACCACCTTCGTCCCACGGGCCCAACTACAGCTCGTCGGCGTTAGCGCGATGCTGCTAGCGGCCAAGTACGAGGAAATTTGGCCTCCGGAAGTGAAGGAGTGTGTTCACATTAGCGCAAACACGTACACGCGGGAAGAGATTATTCAGATGGAGCGTTCCATTTGCACGGCGCTGGGGTTTCGTCTCACCGTTCCCACTTCCTTCCCCTTCGCCTCCCGTGCATGGACGGTGCTCGACGGTGCCGATTTCCTCGGCATTGACGCCGACGAGGAGCAGCGGTCACAACACTTCACGATAGTCCGCTATGCCACCAGCTTCTTCATGGAACATGCGTTGTTGGATTACAAATGCCTCCAATTCACGCCTTCGCAAGTAGCGCATGCCTCCGTCTTTCTCGCGTTGTGGACGCTGCGCACAAAGCTGGAGCTGCCCAAGACGCCAGCTTCACCGGTCTGGAACGAAGCGCTTCGCTACTACACGAAAGCGGAGGTGTCCGACTTCCGCAGTTGTGCAGAGGCTATCTTGGAGTACGTAAACTACGTACCCACCACGAAATACCAAGCAGTGCGACGAAAGTACAACAGCTCCCGATATATGGAAATTTCGAAGTTGATGATGCCGGAGGAGTTGCCAAACGCATAAGCCGATGTCGACGCGCCTCGCTCCCCCCCCCTTTTTTGCCAGACGCGCCTTTCACCTCCGCGAGGTCTGCGCAGAAGTGGAGGCTGGCCCGGTGTAGTTGGGGGAAAGGAAATGTGGTTTGCTTCGTACTCGCTGACCACA
Organism: Borovskyia barvae; assembly: GCA_030849085.1. NCBI lineage: Eukaryota > Euglenozoa > Kinetoplastea > Trypanosomatida > Trypanosomatidae > Borovskyia > Borovskyia barvae. Next base: position 101,077 of record JASAOM010001044.1, read on the forward strand.
CACAACGTACTCTCTGTTTCTTTTCGTCCGTGTGCGAGAGGGAGTTAGAAGGGGGTGAGGGGGGGAAGAGATGCACACGCACAAACCTCGTGTCTCATCTCCAACTCTTCTCGCAGTATGTCTTCCTTTTAATCTCGAGAAGATGTTGACGTGACTAGGATTAGAGAGAGGGCTGAGGGCTGAGGGAAGAGGGGTGGGGCTGGGCAGCTGCGTGCAGATGCTGGAAACGCCTATAAAGAAGAGAGAAATTCATTTTCTCCTGTCCCCTTTCCTCTGACACACCATTGCGTGGAGGTGGACTATGGTGAGGACTGTACAATGGAGGGGATGTTGCTGCGTGTGTGTGTCTGCCCTCCTTTGCTTTCGCTTGCTCGATCTCGTACTGCCTCCTGCTCAAGTTCAACGGAAGCCTCTTGATTTTCGTCTGGGGTTTTTTCAATCCTCTTCTCTCTTTTTCATCTTTTCCCCTCTCTCTAGCTTCTTTTCCTCAGCCGTAGTCTTCCCACCATTCCTTTTTGTTTTTATTTTTTCGAAGGCTGGGCGTCTCGGGAGACTTGGGTTCAGATGGGAGGCGGTGGGAGGGGGGGAGGGTGCAAACGGGCGAGCTCTTGCACGTGCGGGAGGGTTGGGAGCCCCCTTCCCTCTTCATCTTTTCCTCGTTCTCGCTTTTTCTTTGATGTTCAGCGATGCAGGCTCTCCGCAGCCACACGCTGCTGATATTTCGTATGTTTGAGTTTCCCTCCACTGCGGAGAAAATGTGGAAGGCGTCCGCCTTTGAATACGCAGCAGCAGACGTATAACAAGACAGACTGTTTGATGCGCGCGCTTCTCCTTTTGGGTTTCGGCTTTGTTGCGGCGAAGTGCGACGTTCCAGCTCTTTAGATTTTCATCATCTTTTTGTTTTGTTCTCCTCAGTGGGATGCGGGATGAAGGAGACTCGCTTTAGATGGATTTCCCTTTGACTTCGCTTCGTCCTGCTTTATGGCACACGCTCCGGCGCCGACACCCTCACATATGTTTACACACACTTTCACAAACCCGGAGCACGCGTTCCCTCTCTCACCTCCCTCTGTCTCACCCACATTTATCTAACCCTTCCGTTCCTCTCTTGCCTTTATGTAACACCCCACATTTGCTCTTCTCTATCACATCAAGGTTTACTTTTTTTTCCTGTTTGCCGAAGGGAGAGAGGGAGGCAAAATCAGATCGACGGAGTAGAGTGAAACAGGACTTCTTTTGCTGACCGGTCTCTGTCATCTTGACTTCACCGCCTGCTGACGTTGATACCCCCCCCCCAATACAAATATATATATATATATATATTTGTACACGCGCATTTAAACAAGTATGCGTGTATGCAGTTGGGATGTTTCGCGACCTTTCTCCTTCCCTCCCCCCTTCCTCTCTCTCTCTATATATCTCTATAGATTTCTTCGCATCTTTTTTTTTGTTCGGCATGCACAGGGACATAATGCTTCGCGGTTTTGCGCGTTCCTTTTCTCACTCCCTCCAAAACTTGAATCTCATCGTGTCCACCGTGCAGTGGATGGGGAATTGGGTCGGTACCGCTGCCTGTTTCTCCGAATCGGAAGCTTCGAAAGTCCTTTCAACCCCCCCTTTTTTCCTTTCACTATGTTTATATATATTGATATTTATATACATTAGGTCTCTCTTTCTGTGTGTAGACTTCACGTGTTTGTACCTTCGTTTTGCCATTTCAGCATTATGCTGTCAAGAGAGTCGGCAAGGCGTGACGCACTCTTTTGAATTTTGGGTCATTCAGATCTTATCGCTTGCCCCTCAGCTCGAGCTTTTTTGGTGTTGTGCAGCTTCTCCTTTTCTTTTCTCTTCTGCGCCATTTTCGAGTTGTTTCACTCTGACTTCCTCTTCCCTCTTCCATCCAACAGATCGATTAGTGACCTTGCAGCTGCACTGGGCCGTAAGGAATTCGTAAAAGAAGGGGCTTGACGGGGTACAACTCGAAGCGTAGCAGAGTGAGAGAAGCAGAGAGGATTTCCGAGCATAGCCCTTTGCAGAGGCTCGTGTGGCGCCGCCCAAAGTGGATCGTCTTCCACCAACCTGCCCCTTCCCGCTCATGTTCAACGCCGTAATACCGGTTGGGGCAACAGCTGCCCGCAGAGAGGTGGTTGACGCAGCTGCCAAGGCAGCCATGACCCTTTTGTTTTTCTTCTCGTTGTTACTGTCGGATGAGAGGAGGGGTGAGCAATGGGGGAGGGTTACGGAACGACAGGGCTGCGGGGGCCGAAAGCCGAAGATCCTCCCCTTTAGCCGCTCCCTCCCCCATTGCTCACCCCTCCGCCCTTCTTTTTTGGCGGGTTTTCTGCAGCTTCTCTTGTCTAGCGGAGCCTGTATTCCTCGTCATCGTTGGTAGTCCCTCGCGCGCTTTTTCTCCCCACGTGGAGACATAGAGGCGCGTATTTGTTGTACACCGGGGTGGGGGCTCTTGAGACGTTTTTGAACTATGGAAGAACGAGAGAGTTGAACCTTAAAAAAGAAAAAATGTCATTTGCCTGTTCTTACCGGCTTGCTTGTACTTGAAGGGCAGTGGTGTGGCTCACCGCGGGGGGCAGATCAACCCATATGCGGGGAGATGGTAATCTTCGTGTAGAATGGGAGGCCGGTCCGTGTCGCTCTCTCTTTGGCGTCTTAGAAGCGTGATTCTCGTTGTTGGAGAGGGTCACTTATGAGGTTGGGTCGGGGGAACGAAAAAGCAGTGGTTTCTTTGTCACTGAAGGACGAGCTTGTGAGAAGCCTGTAGCTCCGGCCTTCCTCACTGCTCCTCCTATTCCCTTTTGGAGTCTTCTGAAGTCCCCTTTCCGCGCTGCTCCTTTCCGCTCCCCCCCCCCCCCGCCCTCTGCTCCTCTACTTCCCGGAGCTTCTCCCCCTCTCAGGATAACCATGTGGTGCATCACCGTCAACTGTCGCCTTCGCACGCGGTGCACGCAACCTTCCATGTGAGACCGGAACTTTCCCTTTCTTTACTCCCCCTCTTTTCCTTTTCGGTCGGTCGATGCGGCTCGAGTATCTTGATCGACTTATACATGTATGTGTCCCGACGACGCGAACATCACGATCTGGAAAACGTCGCTGCTTTCTTTCATGTGACCAAGAGCGTGTGGTGTTTTCGCTTTCGCCCGTCTCTGCATATCCCTCTTCCCGCTTCCTACACTTCTCTCCCGCTCTTACTGTGCTACCGTTTTGGGTGGAGGCTTTTCAAGTCTCTTGTCTTGGTTTCCTTCTCTGAACGGACCGACTCCTCTTCCCCCCCCTCCTTCTCCTGTTTTCCTCCGACGAAGAGAGGCCGTTACGCCAGGCATCATGACGCTTCGCATGCTCCAGGATTTTCTGCGCGTGCAGCGGTGGGAGCGGGACATCTTGCGGCGCGCGGACCACTCCGAAGGCATAATGGTGAGGGGCATCCGCTCAATCCCGTGGTCCGGTATGGCTATGTTCTTCTTCGTCATCATCTTCTTTGGTGTTGACCTCGGGGCTGGTATCAAGCAGACAGCGCAGCAGATCAAGGAAAAGAAGGAGGAAGCTCAGGTCTCTCTTGACGCCCAAAAGGTGCAGGCTCGTCAGTGGTCGGTAGAGCAAGTAAAGAATTTCAGAGAAGGAGAGCTTCCTCAGCCTTCCTGGGAGAAGGGCGGCCCACGTGCCAGGTAGAGAGTGAGAGGCGATGAGGAAGGAGGGAGTGGGTGGGCGACCCTCTCCCTCCTGCGGGAGGAAATCTTTTTTTTCCTTAACTGGTGCTACGCTACTGAAAAAGGAATAGACGCCCTCCGTTTTCCATCGCCCGTGAGGCCATCTACAATGCAGAAGAAAACAGTAGCTTTTTACACTTTCACTTCGCTGCATTTCTATCGTCTGATGTGGCAGCTAGCTGCTCCCAACTGCTGTGCCACCAGCATTGCCTCTGCCGACCGGAGGCCTCGAAGGAGAGACCGCTCCTTTTGAGCGACGTCACAACGAGCATGAAACGCTATCATTGTCACGAATATTCGAAGCGCTGCTTCTTCCACTCCCGATTTTCTGTCGATTTCGTCAGATTTTTTTGTGAAATCTTCGTTGGGAGGATCAAAGGGACTGACATCGCTGCTGCAGCTTCCCGCGCTACTTCCCAGCAAGGCAACCTGCACACGCCCCGGAAAGCGGACTATGCTTCACAAAAGAGGCAAGTACATTTCTGGTGAGGAGAGGTGGGCGTCAGCGTTTCGCTCGACTTCGCCGACTTTTTTTCAACGTCTGCTCCCCTCTCCCTCTCCTTCTTTCCCGCAGATTTCCCTTACCCCTATGCGTTCTCTTGACACGGGTACTTCACGAGGCAGATAAGAAATGGTACCTTGCGATTTGCGAGATTTCGCTGGGCTTGTACGTTTGTCTCTTATTGGCAGGAGATGTGGTTCTGATGTCTGGTGAAGGTTGGTCGGGTAGGATGTTTGTGTTCCTTCCCGAGGACCCTGCTTCTTCTCTGCACTGTGCCGTTACGTGCGCGTGTGGTGGTAACCTCTTGGACTGACGAATGGGCACCCTATTGCTCGCTTCTTAGCGTCTGTTGGAGGCCCCTCTTTTTCTCCAAGCCCGTTGCACCTCGCAGACTTGACGTATCTGCTTCGGTATCACTTACAATAACAGAGGGCTTTCATTGCTCCTTTCTTGCTGTGTTGATTCGTGTGTATTGCGGCCCCGTAGATGGCATTGCCCCCATCATCCACTCGTCCGTTTCTCTTGCCGCTCCCTTTTGTTAAGTTTTCTCCCGTCGCGTGTTATGGGGGACCCTCGTAATAAAAAGCTTTGCAAGAACAGAACAAGCAAACCTGAATCATGCTCAACCGTGTCATTCAAGATATCCATCATCTACGTCGTGTGCACGCTATCTTTCCAGATGCGGTGCTTGGGGATACCCTCAAAAATAAGCTGCTCCGGCTTTCCCTGCAGCCGCCTTTGCAGCAACTCAAGCTGCAGAATCAGCACGCGTATGCCTTGGCCAGCGCTGGTGAAGCCCCTCTTCACACCTCCGCTGCGCTTTCGAGTCGCTCGAGCGGTGCGGTAATCCCTCCGGCTTCTTACGCCATTGATCCTTCCGCCCTTTGCAGTCTGCTCGACTGCCTTGCCTATTTTCATTTAGGCAGCAGTGCGGTAGCGTCGGAGGCGATGCAGCTCGTCCAGCTTAGCGCGCCCACGATGTCGATACCTCAGCTCTGCACGACTCTCGCGGCATGCTGTGCACTCGGAGCGCAGACTGACATCACCGTGACTGCTTTACCACTGCTCAGAACGGCGTTGGACACGTACACAGCTGTGCCTTCCCTCCCATGGCGCCCATCGGACTGGCTGTCCCCGCCGTCCTCGAGTCCCGCCACCGCGCCATCTTCGAATCCTGCGGCTCTCTTGTTTTCTCAAGGTAGTACTGTTCTCCTGCTGATGGATTCGCTACAGCGGGCCGGTGTAGAGGACGTGGAGGTCTGGCATCTGCTGGCCGAACACTGCCTTCAACATCTTGACTTCTTCGATGGCAAGCAGCTCTGCAGTTTGATCGGCATTTTGTGTGCTGAGGGCATTAACGACTACCCCGATTTTTTCGTGGCGGCAGAGAGACACATTGCGTCGCAGCCGCCCAACTTTCTTTCGCCGGATCAAATCCTGAAAGTTGTACAGTACTACAAGGAACTGCAGCAGCCAGTGGTATCGCTGCTCGCCTCGGCCAATGGGGCATCGCAGCACGGGGAGGATCTGGAGCGCTGCATGAACGCTGCTGCTTCCGCCGTCGCGGCGCTTCCTGGAGGTGGCAGCCTACCTTCCACAACTTCGACCTGTGGTACCGCTCTCCACCCTTCTCTGGAGGCTTTCGAGATGTCTGTTGCTGCAGCCCTCACCTCTGCGGATGCACAAGCGGTGCTGGAGCTTCTCCAAAAATGTGAGCAGCGTCGTTTGATGACAGCCCGAACCATGAACGCGATCCTGGAGCGTCTTTTAAATCTTCATTACCCAGAGATGCAGCGGGGTGCATTCAGTGCTACCGCAGGGGATACGACTGCGCCGCCATCGGGGCCGACGAGGAAGAGCGTTGCGGATGCTTCTCCACATCCGGCGAAGCAGCGCACATCGATGGAGCTGCATCTCCTCACTCAGTCTCTCCTGACGATCCTCTCTTTTAATGACGCCTCCTTGTTTGCTCTTCAGATACCCATAAAAATAAAGGCTGATCAAGCGAAAGGGGCTACTGCGGCCACGGCAATGCCGGCGGTGACGATGCTTTTGGATGGACTGGCAGAGGAACTGCCACAATGGTACCACCACCGCGTGCTGGAGCTTGTGCCTTACGCACTGCGTCTGCTTCCGACGGCGTCTCAGCCGCGCACTTTCTTCCGCGGCGTTGTGGATCATCTGCGCCGCTCTAATGATGTGTCGTCCCACGAAGGGCCGCGTCAGTTGCGTCACCTTATCGAAGCCCTCCTTGCGTTGCGCCACTACGGCGGTGAATCTCTTCTTGTAGACTATATGCCGGCGATCACCGTTGCAGTTCTGAACACACCGCGCAGCGCGCAACTGGAATTGACGGCCCTTCTTGCCCACCTACCGTGTGCAAAGACAGGTCTCATCCCTGGCGTCTACCGTCAGTGGACCTCTCAGAAGCGGTGGCTGCGAACAATTACCGAGGCTGAGGTGGATGACGCCCTTCAGATCATGCTTCACAGTGGAGGCGTGCGGGACTCGCACCTGCTGCATGCGGTCCGTGAGTACGTGCAGACACAGCAGGCGCACCTCCCACCCCACCGGGTGGTCGACTATCTCCATCAGCTGGCTCGGTTAGGGGTACGAGATGTGGAGTTTTTTACGCAGACTGCCGAGCAACTGATGCGGCGAGCGGTGGAGCCGTCGCTTTGCAGCTCCCTCAGCTCCTCTCGTGGTGGTGGCACCGCTCGGCGAGGCGTCAATTCACCCGCTGCGGCATCGTCCCCTCCCCCGACGGAGGGGGCAACCCGGCACCAGCAGCGGCAGGTGACCACAGTCCACGATCTTGCGGTGCTGCTTTTCACGTTCACGTTCGTCCTGCGAGAGTCTATCCGGGTAACACAGCAAATCATTGCTCGCCTCAAGATGGGCACCTCCGTTGCGACGCCACGCGATATATCCCTGACGCTTTATAGTTTTGTCAAGCTGCGTGTAACACGGAGCAATGAGGTGATAGAGCAGCTGTGCGAACGCGCGTGCGAGACTCTTCCTCAGTTTGAAGCAAAGGAGCTGGCGAGTATGTGGAGCTCACTGCGTTGTCTGCGGCATCCCAACATGGGCCTGCGTCGCCGAACGTTTGACATTTTGGAGGCTCAAAGCACGGCAGCGAACTGCGAGGACAAGCACGCGGCGGCGATGCCTCGACAGGGGCCGTTGCGCTTTTCGGATCACGATTGTATTTCGTTGGGCTCGGCACTGCTGTTGACGGAGGCACCCATACTTCCACCCGATCAGTTTCTCGTTCAGCGGGGCGCCGCTGCCGGCGCTACGGAAGTCATCAAGACTGCCAGCAACCTCGCGCTCTCTTCATTCGTAACATTACCGAGAGGCGCAACGGAGGACGTTTTGCCGCTTCCTCTTCCACCCGCCTTCGAGCACCACTATGTTGCAGTCTGCAACCGCGTCCTTCCAGCCGCTACAGGACAGCTGCTCTACCTCATTCTTTGCAGCCTGAGTAACTGCCAGGGGGATCTGAACTGGACGGCCCCATTTTGGGAGTCCGTGTTGACAATCGTGGACAAACATGCCGAGTCCTTTTCAACGGGCATCGCCGGTGAGAGCGAGGGGATGGCGCAGCTGGAGGTTCTTGCTGCCTTACGATCGCTGCGAAGACGCATATCAGACCAAGAGGCTCTTGTACACCTTGAGAAGGCGCGGTATACCACCTCGGTCCTCCCTTCTGCATCGAAGAAGACGACTGCGGCCGTCGCCGCCGCCTGCTCGTCCTCTCCGCCCTCATCGTGGGTCACGCCATACTGCCCACCTGCGCTCTGGGCGGTGCTGCGGCCGCTTTGGCGCGACTTGACGCGCACCGACGCAGTTCAGGGCCGTGCCCACCTCATGGCGGTCGTCTCCGAAGTGAGAAGCGGAGCGGCAGCGCTGACTACCGAGTCCTCTGCGAAGATAGCGAGGTCAGCAGCGGCGAGAAAGAAGAGTGCATCGGGAAGGGGTCGCCCGCCACGGTAGAGTGGTGCCGCGCCACCGAGTTCGGAAGGGTGGAAAAAGCAATGGGCGCGGTCAGCTTCAGACCTGTGTGAGGGCAACATCACCCATGAAGAGAACCTCATTGCGTATCCTTTCTCACGTTTGCTGCTTCGCGGGACGCGGATAGATCGAAGAAGGTGATGCCAAGACGACAACCTCATCCTACCGGTAAGGGCAGACGTCAAGCCATCGGAAGAGAAGGGTGTTTCGTCTTTCAACACATATTTCTTTGCCTACTCCTCCTCCTCAATCCTGCTCTGACAGAGGCACCGAGCGTTTCGGCTCACTTCTTTTTGCTATGGAAAGTCGGCCTTTTTTTTTGCGACATCTCATGGTTTGCATTTGTGGTTACGCTTCCGTAGTGGTGGTAGTCATGACGGGAAGAGTCGTTGCATGCTGCTGGCCCTCTCCTCTTTGCGGGTTGTAACCTCTCGCCCTTTCTCACAGACATAATTATTTTTATTCTCTCCTACTGTTGTGTCACCCCCCCACCCCCCGTCCCTCTCCTCCGTCTTCTTCTGCCCCTCTGTTCCTCTCTTTTCCCCTCCTGCTGCTGCGCTGCGACACTTATCATTTGGTAAGCGAATGGTGGATGCGCGAGAAGAATTTTGCCACATGGGACTTCTCCTGCGGTTGCGGGAGCCCCATGATGCACCTGACACAACACGCACCACGTGATTTTAATTTTTTGAATGTGCGAGAGGGAAGGAGCGCTTCATGGAGGAGAAACGATGCGAGAAAGCAATTGGGGTCGGGATTGAAGTGGGGCCTGCTCCAGCTCCACTCGGTTCCGCACTTCTTCACTTTTTCTAGTATAGGATGAGCCGCCGAGGAGGTCGTAAAGGCAACGACACGCACTCACAAAAAGGGGGCACCGCCGCACCCAATGAGGAGGTGCGCTGCCACTACAAAAACATCCGCCATGGCCGTTACCGGTACATGGATGCAAGGGGCCAGAATCCAAAGTTGCCAAGAAGAGAAGGGAAGGAGGCAGAGAGAGAGAGAGTCTACTTCACTCGGAGGTTTCTTTCTTCCATCTCCTCGTTACCGACCCTCGTGACGGTGAAGGGAGCCGCCGTTCAACTACCCGTGCGCTTTTTTTTGTGTGCGTGTGCTGATGATGGGCTGAGCACAAACCAGACGGCCAATGGCATTGTACTGGAGGAACGTACCCAATGATGGTCTACGATTCTAGAAAAGGGGGAGAGTACCTGCTCTACCGCTCGCTCTCACCAACCGTCCACCTTCTCTCCCACACGTCGTGTCTTTCTCGCCGCTTCCACGGAAATCACGTGCTCCATTACCCACATAAACGAACCCTCACAAGCATATCGGAATCCATCTACGGGGATGATGTCCTGTTCTAGTGATGCGCCATGAGGGCCTTAGATGAGAGAGGCGGCGCCTTCTCCCTCCTGCTCGTTGCCGGCTGACGTCGTGAATGCCCTTTCGAAGAGCGGGACACTCTGGCTATCCGATGGTCCGGAAGTGGGAAGGAGGAGGAGGAGATGAGGTGCAGTGCTCGTGCTTGGTGTTGCAGAGAGGTGGTGTTGTGAAGGTCTTGTCGTCTTTCACCATATATATATATATATATATATGTATTTCCACCTCCCTTTGGGATGCACCAGGTTGGCGTTGTAGGGGTGGGCAATTTAGAGAACACGGAAGAAGCGGAGTGATGAGGGGAAGAGAGAGCGATGTGAATCCATTCAGTCGGGTGCTTCCTCTTCGCTTTCGCGTTCTGCATTCGATCACCTTGGGGAAAGATGTTGGGTGGGTATGCGCGTCTTTATGCGGGGCCACCGGAGCAAGCCCATAGCCGCTTCTCCTGCGGTGTCACCGGTTCTGTTGTGGTTGTTGTTGTGGTTGTGGTCGAGTCTGCTGTCGCTGTTGTGTGCCCCATCTCATTTATTAAGGGTTCAGCTCTTGAAGATACGGCTTGAGGTGCCGAAGAAGACCCGAGGGGGACTGAGTGTATTGACATGAGGGAGAAGAAAGAGGGGGAGGGATGAGGCTGAAGGAGAAGCTGTGCTATAGGCGGAGGGTTTCCTTTCGCTAATGTCCTGCTTGCCCTTCGTCATCAACATTTTTTCTCTTTTCTTTCTTCCTCATGTCGACAATTCTGTCCTCCTCCCTTCTTTGAACTCCTTTTCGCCACGCTTCCCTCATAGTGCTTGCCTGAGTCATGTGAGAGAGATTCGTAGCCGTGCTGCGCGAACAGGCGGGTGAAACGTTCTGACTGTCCATTCCTTCCCTGCCGAAGTGATCCTGGTGGGCGTGCGCGCTCTTCTTTTGTGTTTTTTCCTGCTGTTGCAGCGGCAGTGTCAGATGTCACGATGCTGAAAAATGGACGCGAAGAATGCGCGCAAGGCCTGCAAAAAAGGGAAGTCCGCGTGGACCATGGAAAGCGCCTTCGGATGAGTTGCTGTGCAGTGATGCGCTCTACATAATGTGAGCTAATGAGGGACAGAAGAGGGGAGACCCACAGAACAAGCGTTCGGCTCACGCAAGCGTATAGCGAGCAGCGGCGCGTGATCTACAATCTCCTTTCATGCTACTCTGCTCTCGTGAGCGTCTGTAGAAGAGAAGGGTGCTCCTTCGCCCGTGGTCCCGCATGTACCACCCCCCCCCCAAACAATTGCGTTCAAAAAAGAGAAAGGCTGCGCGTAAGGAAGTGAAAAGTGAATACATACACTACGCAGAAGTCGTCGTATTCTGTGTGCGCAGCAGGGCGGTACGCCTGCGTAGAGTACAGCCGCTGTGCACAACTCATAAAAGTTTCCCACGAGACCCTCGTTCGAGGAGGCCCGCAGAGATCGGAAGCCAGTGAAAACGAGGTGGTCGTGGTGAGTTGAACGTGCAAACTCATCTCTCAGTGGTCGCATATTTCTCTACAAGAAAAAACCCCCTGCTGTAAGCTTGAGTATCGGACCTTTAACTCGCTTTCATTCTTCGATCCACACTCCCTCGCGTGCACCGAGAATAGTGCCGCATTTGCGTGATGGCATTCCCTGCTTCTCTCATCTGCAATGGATGGACACGCTAGAACACTTCCAACTACTACTACTCTACGCCGTCGCTTTTCCTCATCAAACCCTCATCTTTACCCGGCTCTTTTTTTTCCTCGGCTCCTCATGGCTGCTACGGCTATAGAGATACGAGTGCAGAGCGGTGTGGATATCCAAAGCGTAATACATTTCTTTTTTGGTTGTGCTGTTGACGTGCGACTCCAACTGTGACGGCAGCCCTTCCTCTTTTATTTTCTCACTTCCTACTCACTTAGATTAATTCTCCCGAGCGTGCTTACGTTCAGCATTTAGATCATAGCCCTCCTCAACATACTTGTGCATTCTTCTCGTGGGTGCATCTTCCCCTTTTTTTTTCGGGGCACCGCTCTTCTCACCGACTTTTAAAATCTCTCTCCGTCTCAGCATTCGGCTTGCCACCCGCCGCCGCTACTTCACGGACGTCGTACTTTCCTGAGCTTTGCGCTTCGCACCTCCCTCCTCCCTCCTAACGCTAGCGTTCTTTACCTTTCCACTCGCCGTCGTGTGGAGGGTACTGGGGGAAGAGGGGGGGTGGTAGTGGTAAGCAGAGACGTTCGCCGCCCTCGCTGATCATTTTCATCTTGGCAGTGGATGTTTCGTATTCATTGCAATCCGAATCCCACAATCCATATAGATAGATATGCGTGTTTTTTGGTGCGTGCTTCCCCCCTCCGCCCTTACAGCTTTCTTTCAGTTGCCTTTCCATCTCCTCGCACTCTTTTTCCGCTAGCGTGTGCGTTGTTGCTGCTGTGGTGGTGCCCCCTGTGACCTCTCGCGTCTAACTTTTTTGCTCCCTTTTCGCCGACTCTGTTTCATCGCTGTGCAGTCGGTCGCACCCTACAGCCACTCCCTCCTCTTTCCCGTCCTTGACTGGGAGCTTCTCTCATGGGGATATGGGTGCAGCTGAAAGAGCATCTGGACGTCCTTCTCGCCTCCGTGGATATCGAGAGCCTTTCTAGAGGGACATTCGGTGCACAACATGACGGCTACTACTTCGGCAACGCCTCCGCAGGACTCTTCACTGCGAATCGTGGTGTACTGTGACGACGTAGCGAAACCGTTTGATATTCCCGATGTGCGTCTGCCGCGGCATATCCACGATCTCGTGCGTCTCGTGGAGGATCACGTAGACCGGCGCGTCAAAATTATGTCGTACTGGAATTATTCGCACAAATGTTATCAGCTTCTCCGTGACATGCACGATCTGCTACAACCGGAGGGTGTTGTGACTACCGTGGATTCTAGTATTAATGCCGTCTCAACACCGACAAATGGAGGTAGTGGGAGGGATGGTATCCCTAACGCAAAGGGTAGTGATGCAGCTTCCGTAACTCACGCGGACTCGCCTCACACAGGCCCGACTATCTATCGATGCCAGCTGTGGATTGAATCAGTCTTTATCCAACTCGAACCGTTGGATGAGCAGCGCGACCAGACAGAATACGGTGAGCTACGCGACCATGTAGCACGTTGGCTTGGCAACACACACATCAGCTATGATCTAGTCGAAGCGGCGCGCATCCGTTGCCCGCTCTTCACTCGCCTGTTCGATCAAGCACGAAATGCTCGCTTAGCCGACAATCAGAACAAGGTGCAGCTGCTCTACTACAGCAACAACGCCTGGTGTGTGCGAGACGTGCTAAAGTTCGGCTTTTTGCGCAGGAATGGGGTCCCCAGTTCGCTCACATCTGTCTTGCAATCTTGTGTTTGTGGTGATACCCCCGAGGTGTCGAGTAGCGGTGACGCACAGCTCAGCGTTCCCACTCCCACCCCACGCGAGGGTGGAACTGGTGCAGCCGGTACGTCACCCTCGCCGCCCCGTTCCGCCACGTTGGCGCCTGTACCGCCCAAGTTGAACACGCGGGAGAACCCCTTTATCTTCACCTCGTCCATGCTCGGGACCAATGTCAAGCGCCTGCCCGCTGACACTGAGCCGCACAAGGTTCTACTATGCGAGGTTGCACCAGGACGTCGGTTCATGACGGATCAGCCGTTGACGGGTGACCCTAAGGATACGCAGACATTTCCGGTCCCCGTTACGAAGAATCTACGCGGGTACGACAGCACCTGCTATGTGCGGTTGCGAAAGCACGAAGGCGGCGGCTCTTCGGCGGAAGAGAGGAGCTTTTCGGTGGAGGATGCTGCTTTAATACAAGTTCAAGTGCAGCACAGCTTTCAGGCTCTACCCCGGTACCTGCTGACGGTTGTGCCGTCAAGCATACCTCCCTCCCGACATGCATTTCGTAGTGGTTCACGTTCCGTTACGGCTAGTCCTTTGCGTTCACCGGGCCCTGCAGCGCGAGCTGCACCTGCTGGTGAGAGCGAGGATCGCAACGGCAGACGAACAACGGCGGGACTCTCACGTTCGGCCTCGGAAAAGGCACATCACGCGCGAGACTGGCTCGAGCCCACGATACGCCACCGTCAATCTTCGGTGAAGAGGCACGCCACACCCACGCGAGAAAAGTCCCTCGCTGTTGCCGCCACCTCTAGAACCTCACCGCGTGTCAGGAAAGATGGTAATGAAGAGAGGAGCTCGCCTCTTGAAGGTGCAAATCGGAGGAAAGACGAATTCTTTGCGCGATCGGGGCACACCTGGGCAGATGTGTCCTTCTGTCGAAGTGTTTCTCACCCTGGGGGGGGTGACGACGATAGAGGAGCCGCTCCGCGCTCACGACAGGGAAGCATTTCTCCCTCTTGGAAGCAAAGGCCACCGCTGCTCTCCACCCCGCCTAAGGATGCCGTATACCCGCTTCACACGGAAGCGGCTGCCGGACGGAAGCGGGCTGGGTCTCTCGCCTTCGAGTTGCCTCATGTCATCACTCAACCTCTCCATAACGGAATTCTTTATGAGGGGCTTCCCCGCAACAGCGGCGGCTATGATCCCAAGGCCACACCGTCTTTTCCTGCGTCCTCACGTCGCTCGAGCGCTGAAAACCAGCGTGCAGCAGGTCGCGAGAAAGGTTTGCTTTGCTCGACTTCACCGGCGTCCCCACCGGATCTTCTTCCAGGCCGAAGAAATTCCTTGGTGAAGGGAAGCGTGGGTACCGCTCAGCCGATCGGGCACCCGGCTTCGGTGCAGAGCCCCATCAAACGCACTTCGAACTCGATCCCGATGCCGTTAGCTCCGTTCGCGTGCGCAGCGCATCCTGGGCAACTGCAGACATTGTTCTGTAAAGCATGCGGAGAGCTGACGTGCCCTTACTGCGCAAGTCTCGGTGTGCATCGGGATCACGTCGTTGTCGAAGCGAATGAGAAAGCGATTGCTATTCGTGCTGATGCAGAGGCACTGCATGAGGAGCTACGCCACTGGCTCGTGCACTATCAGACGACGGAGAAGGAACTCAAAGCTCAGGGCAATCGTTATGCGATGCGGCAGCAGCGTGAGTTGCATGCTCTGCAGCAACACTTCTCAAAGCTGAAGGCGGCGCTAGGAAAGTCTGAGCGGGACATGACACAAGTTATGCAGCAGCCGTTGCGCCGAGCACCGTTAGCGGAAGCAGCTGCGGTGGTTGACAAGTATACACAGGCCATTGCCCCCATCCACGCAGCCCTTCGCCGGTACTATACAGCTACCTCTGCCAGCAGTGCCGCCTTCGCGGCGGCAACGTCACCTCAACAGGATCGTGGAACCCGGAACGCCAGTGTAGCGGAGATGCTTCACTTGGTCCACACGGTCCCTCTCCTTCTGCACCGCGTGCAGGAGAGTTTTGTGCAGCGTAACAAGACGGAGGAGCGACGTCTGCGTGATGCAGTCATCGAGTACGAGGCGCAGGTGGCGAAGGCGAACGAAGTGTTCGCAAACGTCGATTGGGTGGGTCTGCGTCGAATGATGGAAAATATCCCTCACGTTCGCACTAATCTGGCAAAGACAGCCATGGAGCAGCAGCTGCAGGTGCTGGAGCAAAGCTCCTCCGATCGAGATGCCTCCTCGCCACTGCGCAGGTCTGCTTCCGCTTTCTCTGCGACCCGAGGGGGGAGTCGTGCCCCATCAGCAGCGCTGCGGTTGCGTAGCGTCAGCCCTCACCAATCCTTGATGCGGTCTCCAATCACCGGCCACGATCTCTCCCACCGACTCCTGAATAGCCCCCCACTGCGGATGTGCGAGAACAGCGGCGGGGAAGGGGCTGACCTCTCCCCTTCAAAAATTCCGCATCGCAGCTTGTTTCCAGTGATGAAACAGGACCAGCGACTGCAGCGCTGCTTGATCGATCTTCAACGAGGATACATATGGACCATCCAGAATGCATCCACGTACTTTGCGCCAGGGCAACACAAAGCCGTTTGCTCGACAACGTTCCGCCTTCTTGGCGTACTGTGGGAGCTCCGTATTGCTCCTCTGCCGGCCGTACAACAAAAAAGTTCCAGCATTTCTACGGTGGAGCTGATGCCGGGCATGAGTACAGGTGTGACATCAGCCGCAGCGTCGAGACGGTATCCGCTGCAGTTGCACACGGAGTATGACGGCGATCTGCAGGTAGGGGATGGGGCGCGCAGCCCAGCCTCCGCATCACGCTCCTTTCCGGTGGATCGCGCTCTCGCTAATGATGGCGTCAAGCCATCCTTTGTAACTGTCCTAAGCTCTCCACAGGAGGAGGAGGAGGAGGAGTGGCTGGGCTTATTTCTTTTCCCTCAAAAACATCAATTGCGCATGGACTTTCGTGTCATCGCCTTCTCTGAGGTGACGTGGACGGAGTGGCAGCTGGACGAGTGGCCATCAGGGTACGCGGGGAAAGGGTGGGGCTTGTACCCCTTTCTGCAGCGGAAGGAGCTCATGCGCACGGACAAGCTTGCACGCGATAACACTGTCAAGATTTGCGTGGCCCCTATTACAGACTTGTACTAGAGAGGGTTTTCCTTACCCGTTCCCGTTATATCTCCTCTCGAAACGCCTAACGCACCACTTCGAGGGACCACATTGTAGGGCAGCCCTCCTTCTACGATCGCCTCCCCCCCTCCGCCTTTTGCCCCTCGCTTATTTCTCCCAGCGTTGTACTGCATGGCATAGGTTTCGTGACAACTCTTGACGAGCGTTGTGTATGCTGCTGTTGGTGGTCTTTGTTTTCAATGACGGGGATGACGATGATGGACGGAGGGATGTGTGGAAGGGGTACCGTTTTTAGGGCCAAGAATGCGATCTCCCTCTACACCTCGCGGTCAGCGCTGAGACCTGATGGGAAAGACCTCTGTCTCTCTCTCTGACGCCCTCTCTTCCATCTTACATATACGGATCCTGGGATTTTGTAACACAAAGGATTTTTCTTCCTTCCCTTACCACCATCCTGCGCCTTTGCCAGTTGCTCACTTCTTCTGTTCCGGTGCTTGCACACCTCGCACGTTCCGTGAAAGCAAAGAGCGAAGCACAAACATGCGCACGAGTTGCGGTCTGCGGTGACACAGAGAACGAGAGAAAAGTTGATCCCTCTCTATCTATCCTGAGCTGGTCGCTGTTGTGACGCTAAATTTTTCTTGTGGCGAGCGCATGTTCTCCGGCGTTGGCTGTGCAGAGATTTGCTTCTCTCGTCCTAAAGGCGTTGGAGGGAGGTAGCTACGTGGCACCTTTTGCTGCTGTTCCTGCCATTCTTTCTCGCGTTTTCCCGCAGCCCTTTATCCTCTGTGATCAGAAGACAACCAACAACACGACACCTCTTCGTTCTGATGGCGTCCGAATGTGCTAAGATAGTTCTGTGAGTGCCCTGAGCATTGTGATACAGGCGGCATTCGGTAGGGAAGTTGACCGTGTTGGATGCCGCGTCCTCGCACCAAGCGTCTCCACCTTTCCCGCACCGTGTGCCGCGGTCTCTCACTTTATCCTTTCTCCTTTTTTAAGTATCATCGCCTCCAACTGTCACCCCCTTCCTCTGTTCTTTTCCACCGTTTCGAAATATGTCTGCCTCATTGTATCATTTCCCTTTTTTCCTCGACTGTTGCAGCTATCGCTGGTTGAACGGAAGCAATTCTTCTCTCTGGAATGAAGAGAGAGATTGCTCACCCTTCAGTACTTCTCACAGGCCCTCCCCCCCCCCCCCGCCAAAAAAAAAAGCTTGCGCAAAAGCGCAGCACATAAAGCCTAACGACAGGAAAACATACGCCATATTTAGCTCCTCCAGCGGCTTCTCCCGGTTTCCTGCTGAGCTCGAATGGTCATCTTGGGAATCGAGCAGGTAGCTCACTTTTTTCTTTTACGCGTTTCCTCCGCGACTTGCTTTTGAATTTCATTGCTTCAAGAGGTCACTGCAGTCCCGCTAGGAGCACGTTTTGCTGGTGCAGTGTGAATCCTTCCCCCCCCCCTTCGGTGTTCTTCCCTTCTACTCGCCCTTCATCTCCTTTTTTTCTCGGCTTTGTGGGCTGTGCTCGTGTCATCAGAGAGCCCACGTGTGTTCTTCACGGTAGCGGCTGCTTCAACGGTCTGCACCACCAATTAAATATATATATAAGTTATTCGCTGAACAAAAAAGATTCTATTGGCCCTTTCAACAAGGAAGAGAACGTTAGCGAAGACACACGCAAGCGCCAAAACGTACCACACGCACAAAAAGTAACGACTTGGCCTCTTCACCACACATTTACACTTTCGAATCTCGTAACGCTCTTCAGAGGAATTTTACAGAAGTAAAGGAACTTATCATCCAAGACGGAAATATCTTTCCTTTTCGGTAGTTTCTCCGATCTTCACACACTTTTGGTCACCCTCCACCCCCCCCCCAATTTTCCCTATAACGGAAGTAACTTGAAACACGGCGTATCGCTTCCAGCTTTCCTAAAACTTCACCGCTGCTGAATTCTGGCCACCGCGAGAATTTTTTTTACTTTGCTTTCTTTGGGTGAATTTATCTCGCCCTTCCTCCTTTAATTCGTATTACGCATTGTCTTTTCATTTCCTTCGTGTCGCGATAAGCTAAAATAACTTTAATAGTAGTTGAGCCGAACATGTTGCGGCATCTACGCATGGCTCCGGCCACAACCGAGCTGCCACGGTCGGAGAGGCGATTGCTTGGTTTGATACTGGAATGGGTGCGGCCGCTCTACCGGTACCGAATCCCTCATACTCCCACGCCTCGTGATCGTGTGTGCTGTTGCGCCTACCCGCTCTACACTCTGCGTCCGTCGCGTCGCTCACCGTACGACGAGCCGAGCACAACAAAAGCCGGAGAGACAATCTATGTAACCGCCGCAGGGATCTCTTCATCTCCGTCAACGGTGTCGCTTCCACCGACAGCTGAGGAAGATTTGGTTGCGCCGGCTACCTTGCCCCCGCTGCCGTCGTCGTACTGCGCACCCCCGGCTTCGAGTGCGTCGGTGACGGCAGCGGCAGCCACGTCCTCCTTTTTTGCATCATTGGGTGGCATTCCCTCACTTCGGGGGCGGTGGGCTGTGCGGCGTCGTGGCTCACGTTATGGAACGACCCCCGTCCCTTCGAGCACGTCCACTGCCACGCCGTCACAGCCATGTGAAACCTGCTACCGATGCGATATTTGTGATGGCTTGCAAGAGGTATCTGAAGCCGGCGCAGCCACCACGACTACCGCCCTTTCTATCCGTTCTTCCTCAAGAACGGGGATAACGAATAGCACTTTGTTTGGCACCGTCACTGACGGTGCAGGGGCACCGACTCGGTGGAATGGAGCGGAGGAGGAAGAAGACGAAGACGCTGATGCACCCTTCGAATCATCGGAAGGAGGTGTGGAAGAACGTTACGGCTACGCCACATCGACGGATATTGCCAACACCTCCATGGACGATGCTGATATTGCGGAGATCCGCTTTCTCGACCCTTTTCATGTGGAGGTCCTCGGGCGTCCATCGTGGTTGGCCTTGACAAAGCGAGCCGCGCGCGAGATTCAGGCACAGCTCACTCGTTGTTGCTTGCGCAAGCATGATCTTGGGTTGTGCGCGTCACAGCTAGCGACGAACAGTACGATTGCACGCCAATCATACAGGGTCTGGGTTCGGCAGGAGACGAGCCGCTCTCGCGATCCTGAGCGTCGACCTCAGCAACCGCGCCAACAATCTGGCGCGTCCTCTTCAGACCGTTCCGTACCCCAACCGGCTGACTTTCCGCAGAGCATGCGTCATTTCCCGGTCGTGGCATCTCCCCACGAGACGCTCATCGTGAAGGAAAAATTGCGTACCCTGAATATTGCATCGTATCTGGCGCGCTACGCGATCGGCGCGTATGGACTGCCCTACGAGCTCAACTACTTCTCCAGCCTATGTGAACTCACTAAGTTGATGGCGGAGCCGCATAGGCGCTACGTCTGCGCTAGCTCAGAGGAGCAGCTTGAATCGATGCGCCGGATGCTACAGGGCGAGCAACCTGACGCTCTTCTCGAGTGCGTTGCGAGTCGCTATTCTCTCCGGGTGGGACAGTCGTCTTGGTCTCTTTTCCTCGATCACAGTGCCAGCCGCGTCATTCTCACTTTCCGTGGCACCTTGACCCCTGCCGATGTCGTGGTGGATGTCATGGAGGGTTATGCAAATGTGCTGCTCGAGCATTCTGAGCTCAAGATGGACTCGGGTGAGCCGCAGCAACTAAGCACCGCGATTCCCCTGGGTTTCTACGAGTCCGCGGTGGAGGCAGGGGTTCAGCTGCTGCCCATGCTGAAGGCAATCCACGCCCAGTACAGCACCTATCAGCTTTGCATCACGGGACACTCGCTCGGCGGAGCGCAAGCCTCCCTCTTCCACCTGCTGTACGCGGGATCGTGGCGCGCCGTATGGCAATCCTCATCCTCACTTCGTCGGCGCTCACGGGACCACCGAACTGCCGCGACGTCCTCATTGATCTCGCCGCCGACTGAGGAAAATCCTGTTGTGGAGCGCCGCAGTGTGATACCGACCACGCGAATTCCTTTTAGAACAACCGTGACGTGCACGTATGGCACTCCTCCTGTTGTAGAGTTGCGTGCCACCCCACTCCTCAACTCCTGGCTTACGCGCGAGGAAATACGTAATGGAAGCCGTTTCATGACCTTCAGTAACGGCATGGACCTGGTGTGCCGACTGCAGGTACGTTCGTTGCAGGAGACGCTGCAATACTCGTACAAACGCCCGTCGGAAGAGAAATCCCCCGCGCACGGCAACTCCGCAGCCAACATAGCGGAAGCGGCGGGCCATGATGCAGTGGTGTCAGGCAAGTCTATTCCTCTCCTTGCCATCCCTGGATCCCTGTACAATATGACCACAAGGACGCGTCGGCGACATCTACTTGCCGTGCCGTTGACTGCCGCCACAGTGAGGGAGCAGCTGCCTCTCATCCCTGAAGCGGCACTTCATCACTACCCTTCGCTGTATCTGCGCAATCTTAACGAACTTCTACGCCACTACGATGCGAAATGGCGCTTGATCACAATGGAAACACCCGATTGTACTCCTGCTGCCGAGATAGACACGACAACGAAGACAGCAAATGAGTGCGAAGGTAGAAGCTGAGGATTATGCAACGTGCTCGTAAAACTGCTAGCGGGTGCTGCGATAAATGTTGGTTTCACTTTCTCCTCTCCTTTTTTTTTCGCGCCAAGGCGACGTCGCCTTTTTTCCGATCACCCTGGAAACGCAGCCCCCGTCTCTCTCTCTCTCTCTCCCCACTCCCTTTCAATCTTCCCCTTTCTATTTTTCGCCCGTTTTTCTCGTACTCCTGCTGCATTTCCTCCCTCCTTTTTTTGCTATTAATTGCGGTCTACTGCTGGGAAGAGCGGCTGTGTCTCACGCCACTTTTTTTCTTTTGCCCTTTCCGCGAAGTGTGTTGAAGGAAAGGGTGAAGCAGAGTTTTTTTTCAAAGGCACCGGAAGCGTGATCTCGACGCTTGCAGCTACTTTTTCCTTTGATGAGGTTGCATGACATCACGTGGGGAGGGCTAAGAGACACGAACGGATGGTATTGCATAGCGATCATTTCTGTGGTCAAAATGGCTTCTGAGGAACATGTACGCGAATGGAAAAGGGATACCAAAAGCGCACATACTCACATCCCCACATTGCTTAGCGCAGCTGCCTTTGGCGGGGAGTACGGTTGAGACAATGCAAGCTTCACTCATGAAATAAATCATGTCTGGTATTGTACACCTGACTCCACTTTTCCTGTCACCCAGCTTGCTCATATCTCCCTCATCGACTGTACGTCTCTGTTCCCTCCCTCTCTCATGAACTCATCTTTAATCAGTCAGACATGCAGATTTTGCAGAACCTTTCTTTCTCTTTTCCCTTGCCAACACACAGATTCCGATCTACCAAGCGGCGTGTTACTCTTTTCCTCTCTGTCTTCTCTTTCCTTCGTATTTCAGGAGTGAACGGCTTCCACTTTTTCGTAGTAAATTCTTTATCTCCCCTTATGCAGCATAACTGCAGCGGGATGACTCTGTCGCATTCGTGAGGGCAGCGGTACTTTTTCTCTTGGTTTCCACCCGCCCTCCCCTCGCTTGCGTATCAGCTGATAGGAATTGGTGCCGTGGGCTATTCGGAAATTCCTTTCGACACGTTCTTGTTTGAATCGGTACCGGCTTCACTTCACTACATCAAAACTGTGAAAAAAGAGGCATTGACAACGCTATAGAGATCACATATTCTGTGCGGCAATCGACCTATCATCTTGCTATGCCCTTGCTATCTCGTTCTGTTTTCTCTGTGCGAGTGCCTCCAACTGGTGGCGTAGTTTTGAGAAGTTTCCCTCGACCAAAGAAAAGGGAGGGGGAGAGAGCAGAAAAGACGCCTTTCAAAGGTTCTTCCCCTCCTTTCGTCTGCTCCTCTTCTAAAGAACTCCGCTTCACAAAAAGACGTGATGTTCGATCCGTCGACAAGCACCGCACGCGGACATCGCGAGGCGGATTCGGCGACGGCGGCGTGGTTCTACGAGCTTGTGAAGAGGGTGGAGGTGGCGGGAGATGCGGAGGTGAATCGTGCGCGTGTGCCACTTTTTGAAAAAGCCCTTCGCCCCCATATTTTCACTGCAGAGGAGCGGCGTCGCATGGACCGCTACGAGAGCATCGACTACGCCGAAAGTCAGTCGCTTGTAAATCGGGTGGATACAAATCAGAGGAACGTCATTGATAATCACGGTTGGCTACGCGTGTTCATGTTCGTGCTAATAGGCATCAGCGTTGGCGGCTGGTCACTCCTTCTTTTCCAATCCCTGGATTATCTCGCAGAACTGAAGCTAAACGCCGTACAAGGTGTAGTGCGCAGCCGCAACATTACACGCCCCGTTTCGATCTGCGAGAGCACCTCGCCCTTTTGCACAGTATTATATGACAAAAACGAGAGTAGCAACGGCAGTAGAAGTGGTGGCAACCACACACCGATCGCCTTGAATAACATATCGTGGGAAGCTTTGTGGCACGGTGGCGCCGTCTACACAATTTGGGGTGTTGTGATGGCACTGTTGTCTTCTTTGTGCTGCCTCATGATGCCGAGCGCTGCTGGAAGCGG